>PKRV01002451.1:1356125-1409500 GCA_003709505.1 Hyphantria cunea
TATATATATGTATTTATATCAGTTTTCTAGTACCCATAACACAAGGTCTGCTTAGCTTGGGACTAGACGGCGATGTGTGTTAGATGTTCAATTTTTTTTACTTGAAATAAATTATTCCAGTTTCAGCATTTTGCATTCAATTATGCAGTCTGTACAGAGAATCAATCTAGCATTTTAAAACCATTGGACAAGAACTCGAGGTACAAGAACTCGAGTTGCCTTCTCACAATTTTTTTCGTCAGCCAAGAATACTTCGATTCAATGTAACGGAGAAAAAACATGGCAATAATAAGCTGAAACTGTGAAAAACCTAATTACTTTCACGTTGATCGTTCACTAATATTGGTAATTTTTAATAGTAATTGTCGGTATTCGTGCAATGTTATGGTAATAATTGTAAATGTGCAGTCAGTCAATTTAAAACAGATTGTATCATAGCGATAGTGACGTTAGAATTCTTCTTCTTCTTTTGATAAGATGGAAACCAGCTGGATCAGCTATTTCTGCAAATGTCAAGTATTTAAAATCTTCAATTCTAAGTCTTTGAGTCTTCAACTCAGCATCGTGATGACATTAAAAAAAATATATGAAAAATGTGAATGACATGAAATGGGGACCGTCTTTCGCAAGAACAGAAAACGATCTCCATGAGGGAAGTGAATATGTAATGTCATATTTATGACCATAATATGACATTACATATTCACTTTAGAATTTAAAGCAAGCGTCATATTGCAGACCAAAAAGAAGATACAGCGATCAACCTACTTTCTTCAATGCAGTAAAATATATAAAATACGATGTTCGATACATTATGCTAAAGAACACATATATATATATATATATATGTTTAAAGCCACTACACTTTTGAAACTGTTCGAACATGGAGTGAAAGTGTAGGAAATTGAATCTTTTTCAGTGTATGCAATTGGAAAGAGCCGCAAATGTGCTACGTATTGTATTGTTAGAATACAATGCTTTTATTTCAGCCTGGTATTTCTATGTAATTTCAGTAAACACAATGATAATGTATGAAGTACATTTCTTATTTATTTTAAATATTAAAGCATAAATATTAAAGCATACGCTGTAGAGACGGCCAAAGTTTTACAAAAATAACATATAAAAGAACTGTTCCCTATAAAAGAGCTAAAAGAAAGTCCGTGACAATTATAACGTGCCTAGGCAAGATAGGGGCAGAACAACACATCATATTAGCATAAACTCATAATAATCTCCAATACACTTCAAGTAGAACGGTTAAGATATGAATTTCGCCACATTACTCCAACCGACGGCATTTTATAACATGTGACAACCCGACCCAGTTCAATACTAAATTCCTAAACATAGCATATTATATTAAACATTGTTTATCATAATTATTTTAATGAATATTAACATACAATTATTATTTGATAATACACGATTGTGTAACATTATAGATTTATTATGCCGGAAGTACAATTATATAAAAGTACAGACGTCATTAACAATAAACACAATTTATAAGTCCCGCCAAAAGCTTACAAGCGGAAGGCGCCAAGATGTTAATATTATTTATATGTATCAAATATGTACTTAATTATTACTGATTGTTACAGACAAGATTGCGGGGGTCAGTTAGTCATTTTAAAAAAGGAGACAAATCTTACATACATATTTTAATATGTTTTAATTTCATCAGTTCTAGTCAAAAAATGTGAAATGAAACCACGTGGGTAATTTAATTATATATTGAATCGTTTTATAAGTTATAAGATGTGGCATCACTGGATTTCTTAGCTATAATAAAAATTAATTTCTATTTCATTTATTAAATATAAGTTTCTTTTTATTATTATTCTAGAATTTATATTTTATTTATCATTCGACATGTACTTTAGAAGCTAATTTCGCTAATTAATTTAGTATTTTAGACATAATAATGTATTTCAATTGGAATACATTTACTTGATTCTTTAAGAAATAAAAACAATGATGTAATAGAATTTCTAATATAAAATATTTTAAATATTGAATTGAAATTTTGGAAAACAAATAAGAATAATCCAGTATCAATCAATCGCTAGCAGAAAACCTTGAAATAGAAATAAAAAACCAAAATACTAATTAAAAGTAAATGCTTGCGTAGTATTCAATAAATTGAATAGAGAATAGACATATATTTTAATAGCTTGATACCTAAGCAGCCAAGCGCGTCCTATATTATGATAATCAGTTAGTTATTAAACATACTTATATAAGAATATGTATTAATACCTACATACATATCATAGATCAATAAAACTAGACAGAATAATTTTTTTCACATAATATTTATCCTGGGTGGATATCGACTTCACGGTCTCAGGGATAACAGTCAGAGTCACTAACCACTATACCAACGGGCTTGCCTGCTTTTTTTAGTTGAAAACGAAAACTGGAAAGATTTCGGAGGATGTTTTAGGTAAAAACGCACAGCTGATAGTGAACCAGACTTTCAAGTACTTTAAAACAAAAATTCTAAAACATACTACAGTCTAATGTGATTAATTAATGAAGGTATTTGACACACACACACACACACATCTATATATTAAAACAAATGAATCGCATTAGGGTCGTGCCAAACAAGTGAGTACGTAGTAACCACAACGTGTGCAACTGTGCGTGAGTGGATTTGTAATTTGACCTCACTAATTGCCTACATTAAGTTATACTAATTTCTTCTTAATCAACATTGTTTGAGTGTATTTATAAATATTATTAATGAACGTTATTCATAAATAAAATATATCGACCACAGAGTTCTTTTCGTGGTGACCCTTTTGACTTGTTAACAGGACTACAACTCTGATCAAACGCTTTTCCTTTCCGGAAAAGATAACAGCCATTATATTTATTTTAACCTTCCTTGTATAAAAAGCATCTTTTTTCCTCAAGAACAAGAGCTTGAAACTATCAACATCAGATAACTTTATTAGTTTTCTTCGAAGATACATATATATATATAGATCATACCATCGAAAGTACCGAACAAAATTCAATGCAATAAAAGTTCAGGTACGGTACTCCTTAACCTAATTCTGATTTTAATTTCAGTAGCCCACTCATAAAAATTTAACAGCCCCAGGAAATGTTACTTTTACAGCATTAAAACGAACACTTTTGAGACCACCTCTGAAAGAAACATGAAGGAAATAAAAAAATATCTAGAATAAAGATATTAAATAATGGTAGTCTTTTTTTAAACTTGTTCTTACTTTGAAAAGGAATAGAATAAGAATAAGAAATAAGGTAATGTATTTTGCTAATACTGAATAGGTAACTGAGAATATTGACCACAGCACATGTGTCGAATACCGAATTTGAATGAACCGAAAATAAATCAGCTGGTTTTTTTTTCGTAGCAAAAGAATAAAAAAATGTTCCACAATCTTTATTAAAAAGAACAAATTCAGCCATGATGTAAAATATTGAAGAATAACTGACCCACGCAAGTTTGTCTGCGTTGTTTTCATTGATCTTCGGCTTCTATTGATCGTAGCGTGACTTTATAGGCTATCTATAAATTTCGGGAAAAAATTAGAATAGATAATTAAATTTATTTATAATAATTTAAGAGAACAAACACCATTATGTACAATATTTCAAATTTGGTTTAGTTAATTAAAATGATATAAAATTAAACTCAAACCCATACAAAAGTAGTTTTGTGAAATACATATTTGACCATGTGCTTTACTTAACTGTTTAGATCATGTTTATTGTTATCACCAAACCTTGATTCATTCAATCATCGTGGTAGTCTTCAACACTTCACACATAAATCTCGTCACTATTCTTTTAAATTCATTAAATTGCCGCTATCTTACTGTTCTGCCCTAGATTCAATTGCGATCTCTCGAAATCTGATTTTATAATCTGTCAGACATGTGGTGTGGTACAATACGCATATCTTGAGTCAGTGAGTATGAAGTTCCAAGGTATATGTACCTACCATTATAACATATTTATAGCTTAGAGCTCGTAATAACACAAAGACTTTAAAATATTTTAGACTAACTTTACGTGAAGTATAAAAAGAAAACTTGTATTACTCTCATCAAAGATGAAAAAGCAGATCAGATATTCAATTTATCGTTGCACGGCTTAATTCATAACTGGTAATCGGCTTCGTGATAAAGAAAGACTAGTGATTCTTGGAAAAATATCTCAGATATGCATCAGCGTATAAAACAGTTTAAAGTTCTTATCTCCATTTAAAAAAACGATATGTTGTTTCAAGAACTGCAAAACTACTTTGTTTTACATTTGCTGGGGAAGTAACTATTTATTTATACTAATATTTTGAAGTCTGTGACTTCGTAGGGGTCCCCTTTCTTTTTGAACCGATTTTGAAATTCTCTTTTCCAATAGAAAGCCACATTATACGCTTGTGTTATAGACTATGCATTAGACTAGGCTTCAATATAGCCATATCTTTTTTTTATTTTGACATCATCTGATGTCACAGTACGATTCAAAGTTTCTAATACACTAAAATGTTGTTGTAAATACGAATCAACGTGATTTCATTGTATTAGAACAGAGACTCGTTTTAATTGCTCATGAACACGAATCAAGTACACAATGTCAGAGTATCCCGTTTTATTGTCATGTACGTTAATAAACTGAGACTGGAATAAATCCATTTCCTTGCTCATTTCTTAATTGGATTCTCAAGTTTATTTTATAGACCGATCTACTTTAAATAGGAGTCTTCGTTTTACGACATTGAATCTGTTTTACGTGAAATTGTTCTAATTATACAATAAAATATTTTATTGATTCTATTACTTTTACTGTGCTTGTGGAATAAGTCTGCGGTAAATGGTTGGTCTATAAATACCTAAGTATTTAAGGGGTAATCTTGCTTAGTCAATTACTTACTTATAGTTCAGAAAAAAGAACAAAGAGAGGCAAAAGACAGTTGAAGACCATTTTGCAACTTTACACTAAGCTCATTTAATATTTATTTATTTAAAGCGGTATAAAAGCTTATCTAGAATAAAAAATAACAAAAATCATGTCGATGATCATGACAAGAGCTTCCACATAATGATACTGTTCTTTATTTTTTTCAAGACCACTTTTATTCTCGGAGATATTAATTACTACAAATATTTGGTAACCTCTTAAATACCGCATACGTTATGTAATAACCTAATGTCTTCAACATTGAGTGACTGAAATTATCTGATGTATAAACTTTTGCTTTTCATGAAACCTGTTCAACTAAGCCATGCAATTATAAACAACAAAGTAATTTAACTTATTAGATAAACTAATGTCACCAGAAGACTTACAATCAACAACAATCCGAAAACATTGAAATGATTGAAATAAGTTTTTATTGCTTTCGTTAATCAAAGTTGTAAAAAACTTTGCATATGATTTTTCCGCATTTTACCTTGTTGATTTTTCCGTGTCGACTAAGTACCATTGAGCGAGTAGAGTACCAAGCTCTATTGAGCATATGATTGACACATTTTAGTGACGATATCAATCGTCATGTACACGATACCATTGTAGTCTTTGAAATTTCAAAATAAATATTTCGGACACCGACGCTACGTTAATTATCTTTCAACTAAGCAGAACTTGTACTTTAACAGTTACATTGGCTGATAGAATAACTAATTACTTTATTTTGTAAAAACATGCAGAGAAAACTCAAAAAAATAGTTTTATCAATACTATTTTAATATAGTATATAGTTTAAATATATTGTGTTATATTAATAATTCCTACAGTGTAAATAATGCATATTAAATTATAGGCTATGTTTACATTATTTGTCATGTCGTGTATTTCGTTTGGAAATTAAGTAATGGCGATAGAATCTGGGCAGGTAAGGCATTGTGACACATTTCATACTAACTTCAAATATTTTTAATGTTTTTGCGTAACTAATTTGCTAATCAAACCGTTGGAATAGTAACCAAAAATTTATCCGTAGCCTCTGATAAACAACTGAAAAATTTCACGTAACATTATGTGTAGGATAGGAGTACCTACATAATATTTTCACCGTCATGTTCTCCGATAAGGGTGAAGACTGCGAAGTGATTGCCAGAGAAGTTTAACGGCCACCGTATACCTAGAAGCATTCTGAACCTTTATGCGAACCTGCAGAAGTACCCATAAAGTGGACGTTAAAACGACGAGTCTTTTTACACTTTATTATCATTGGATGTGAACGCCGGCTCAGATTCCTTCGCAATTTACCGCGCCACGAAGAAGACATTCTTGTTGGACGAGTTTTATCGTAAAATCGATATAACTGATTATGGACGTGAGGTCTGAAACGTCATGGCTTATGAACTTCTTTTTACGATGGACATTGAATCGCCATCTCTATGTAATACGCAATTCATACAACAATAGCTTTTATGTTAAAACGTACAGTGGATTACTGGCTCTCGTCTTAAAATATAATACAACGAATAGTTAGTTACAAATAATTTTATAGATAAAGTGTGTTTTTTGTCTCTGTGTCTATCCGACTTCAAGTCAATACAGAACAAGTCAAGAAGCGAACCGAGAACATCGTATTGTAAGATTAGAGTTAGGTATAATAGCTGTTGTCGATCAACCAATTATGATTATTATGCTAATAACGAATTGCGAGTTATCGTGTATTGATGCCCGACCCCGGATCGTGGAGTTACGCAAGTTACGAAAGTTTTAAGACCCTGCCGATGCCGAAGGCCTCTTACTAACTATCTTCCCTAACGCCTTAGTTAAGGAGCGTCTTATGAGAACTTTGACGCTGAGATTGAGGAAGCTATTACGGGATCCGTTCAGATAGATATAAGCAGGATGTCACTGCCACGCTCGACTTTGCGAAGTTGTTTACTTTGATGGTTTAAATTTTCGTCCAATTAATTTGAACAAAAACACTTGTCGCACTTTAATTTTTTTGATAAATTCATTACGACAACTCTTCATCATTTTCTCAAAAAACACAAAAATTCATTCTAAGGCTACTACATATTATGCGGTTTTCGGAAATCGTTTCAAAAGAAGTAATAGGTGGATTAAATATTACTTCTAACAAATATTTGTCTAGTGCACTACAGTTGCTAGGTGGAGTTGGCCATCGGATCGGGCAGTGGTTGCATCCCGCTCTATCATTACTTCCGCTCCGCTCTCAACTGGGGCAATCGATAACGGGGGTTGCGGGAGACGCGGGCCCTCCGGCCGCGTTTGCTCCCTCCCCGTATAGCTCTTCGCGCGCATCACTCGTGTGACAATCGCTCACGCCTCGCTTGTCCGTCGCTCATCGCTCAACGCTCGCGGTAAACGTCGAAGGATGGCATGTAAACAAATATACAAAACACTTGTAAATGTTATTTAAAAATTAGGTGTTATTAAAACTTCAGAAATACTTACTTTTATTTATTGTAATATTTTTGATTGTAATATTGTCAATAAATCCAGATTCTTAAAAAGAAAATTGTATATTTGTTTTGAGTAAATTCCATTTTATTAAAAAAGTGTACACTAGATACATATAGTAATACTATATACCTTTTAGGATACATAACTAGATAAAAGTGGTCATGGTAGTTTAAATCGATACACTATTGCTTCATAAAAGTAATCATTTTTAGGACCAAGTCTCAAAGGACAAGATACCAGCTTAAAATTTTAGTTATTTTAACAACGAAGACAAGGCCCACAGTTGGATTAACATTATTAACATCAATATTTAATCAGATTTTCCGGGTTGATAACAAGTACATAATAATATCTACATGCATACAAAATCCTTCAAATAAGATGTCGTAACTGGGAAGAACCGGGTCCGGTAATAAAACGTTGCCCCCGAGTGCACACTAAAAAACGTGCGAACTCGGCAAATTTTCAAAATGGTCGTCGGAATAAAAAGCGGGGCCAGTTTATGTCCGGAACCGGCACCTGTTCTCACAATCACTGCATCTTCTCTAATATTTATTACGTGTGAATATCATATGCCATTTCTTTGCAATCTTTGCCCTCCCATCTGATTGCAAAGCTTTCCCGTAGCCCGCCGTAGGGGACTGTAAGATGTTAGCACGTCATAAATATTTATGTTACATATTTTGTTATTTAAGCGACAGGTAACGTCAAATTAATTTTGTGTTATGACGATAACTTGAGTCTGTACACGAAAATATTACTTTAAGAACCGTTAAATTGTAACTAAGGAATGCAAGGCTGATGTTTACACAATTTTGAGTCAAATTTTTACCATTTTTATCACAGTATGCGTGTGAAGAAGTTTGATAACTAAAGATATTAGAATTGTTAGAATTTTAAGTTTGATGTTAATCAATGGTATTAAAAAATCATTAAATATTACAATCTTTGCACTGAAGATCAACGTAAAATGACAGCGAAAGAGTACAATATATTTAATGTTTTCCTACCATACAACAAATGAAAGATAATTAAAAATTTAATTCACTAAATTGACTCCAGCAAAGCAAGCTTCAACACAAAAATAAACTTTGCGGTTCGATTCTTATGAGACCACAGATTCATTACATTACTGTTATCTAAGCAACCTTCAGTAAAGTGGTATATGGAAGGTTGTGTAAAGGTAAAGTGTAGCTGCCCGACCGAGAGGGCTACAAGAACAAAAGGCTCCCGTAATTAGACCGACCGCGGCAATACATAAATAATTTGCCTCACGTACCGCTTTGTTCGCAGGACAGCTTTTTATTTAACGCTGTTATATCAAGAGCAACACTTCGTGTGCTTTTGATGGTCGTAATCCTCTATCCTTTTATCCTTACGCACAGGTAGCCATTGTTAGTGGAAACTGCCTTTGTTAATATCACTATTAACAATTTTATGACCACAGACGCAGTATTCTCTTCTTGGGTGATGCCAGTTGAAGAAAGGTGTAGACTTATGTGTAATTATTTAACCACTATTTTTTTTGGAATAATATGATTTTGACTTTCACGTAAACTATTTCATCATCGTTATCATTATCTAGATATAGGTCTCTACGAACGCACTCCACAACAACCAGTCCTATACTGCCCGCGTCAACACCACTTGGTCACTACAAAAACTAGAAAAGGAATTAGAAATTGCACAGTAACAGTTGCCATAGATGATTTAATGTTTTCTCCAAGGTACGGAGTAGACACAATGTGTTAGTAATGGTTATTCAACCATGGACTGACCTGGTGAAAATTCTTTAGCAATGTATCGTCATGAAACACAGATCTTAACCATTAACTTATACAATCAATACTAGCCCCAAGCCCTTATTAATAATTACTACCATAAGATATTATGCTATAATTTTGCGAAGTTTGTTTTACCTTGAAACAACAAGCGCGGGTGACACTACTGGTGTTAGGTAGTTGGTCTAACTTTAGAGTATTCTAAACTACTTCTAATATCATGATCTATCTGCTTGTGATAGTCTTGTGAAAATCGGTACAGCGTATTACAGATAACCAGGAATAGACAGACAGACAAAATTTTAAAAATTGATTTTTTTATGTAAATACCTTATATACTTTCATATGCATTTAGTGAAAAGGGGTTAGTTTTAAATTACAAACAGACACTTCAATTTCACTTTTTTGTAAAGATCTAGAGAGATTTTAAAATTATAATATAACATAGAACCTTGGCCCCTAAAGACTCTTGAAAGGAGCGATTCTATCATTGTTACCACAATGCACATATTGGTGACGAAAGTATTTTTAAAACTTTAAATATGCATCTAAACGAGTAACGAAAAATATACTAAGTTTCTTTACAAAAACTATCTCATAAAAATCTTTAATATAACCAAACCGAACAAACAGAAGTCTTTCAAAAATAAAACCCGATATTCCCTTCCGATACCTTACAATTTCACCCTTTGTTATTTCTACACAAAAATATATCTTTGGTAAACGGAGAGCTATGAAATATTTGACGTTAAATCCAGTTACTGGAATTTCGGTACGGTGGGTACGGTACGGTCCTTTTGGAAAAGAAATTTTAGACCGATCCCCTTAATGAAACAAATTTTCAGGGCAGCGACATTTAAACCGTAAGTAAGCCCTTTGTAGTGCGTTGGACGCAGTTCGCCGCCGCCTTTGTCCAAAAGCTGGGCGACCCGCGGCGTCATCCCTTTGTACCACCTTACAAAATATTGCTAATTATGATTAAAAAGAAACTTGTACACTTCCGTTCGTAATTTGTGGCAGTTTTTCTATTACTTGTAGTAAAATAGGCATAATGATTAAGAAAACGAATGGATAATGGGTAGTTGAGGTTATAAACATTCCTACAATAGAAAAGTCTTTAGTAGTTTTCTAGTAACTAGATTACGGAGATCTGATGGGCAGTCGTTCTACTTAAAGAATCGAAGTTCAATTGCATCGTAGAAGACTAAAGCCATTCCCAACTTAATTTGGGACAGAGTTTGGAGATATAACGAAGAATAAGACAACTTAAAGATATACCTTAATATTTTTTTACGTTTCACTTTATTCCAAATTAGATCTGTCTGTTAGTTTTGAATTGAACTGAAACTTTTTTCACCAACGAGTACGTCCTTATGCCGTATACGTCTCTCGATACTTGCCACTAGCGTGGCATTGTCCCTTCTGTTCTTAATCGTCGCAAAATAAGTTGACGTCATAAAAACGAAACGCACATTACTTTCATTCAAAACAGTTCATTTATTTTTTTAAATTTGTTTAAAAGGGGACATACACACACAACACAAACCAATATTGACTTTTCTCGGTTAGCGACCTTTCCAAAGTCATTTTGTAAATAATTCTGGTCTTTGGAACATTACTTGTGTTCTTCATTTAATTTTTCGTTGGATTACTATATCTATTTAATTCAATTCAAATTATTTTATTTGTACTCATCAATAAATCCATATTTTGTTAGTTACAGAGTGACTTAATCTAGTGTTAGTTTTTTATAAAAAACTAAAAACATGATGATTAAATAAGATGATTATAAAACTTACATTTGCATTAATACCGTAACAAATGCAAAGTGCATACGATGTTACGATTTCTTAGTTACTCTTATTTACCCTAATAAAAAAAAATCATCTTATGTACGTAAGTTATTCTACATTTGAAGGATCAACACTGTTACTATATACAACAATTGTTGTAACAACGGTCACGAACACCACTCCGACTATATTTAGCTTCAATAAAAGCTTAAATGAGGAAGCCCCGTTCATTAAAATTAATTTTGATTTAAAAATGAATAATGAAATAATGTGTGCCCGAGCTGTGTTATTTGAGAATAGATGTATTTATTTAATTATTACTCAGAGGATTGACAGCTTTGACAAATTTTCTTAACATGGCACATTGCATCGGTAAGCCAACTATAGATGCCCATATTTAGTTGGGTACATATTTTAAATTATATATTTACACAACAGCTTATAGCATGCTGTATAGTTAATTTACGTAATCAATGAATAAACTGGTACATCGCTATTACATTTGAAACATGGTGTGTTGTGCTGGAGATATATTAATTAAAATAAATTTAGTAAAAATGTATATATTCGTGCAACCTGTTGGACATCTACAAATAAATACCAAATAATATTTTACCTCCCACTGACAACCTGTAGAACAAAATGTCGCCTGAGATATTTCCGGACTAATACGATAGTATGTCCAAACCTTCAAGAGCGTATTCCTTCCTTAAAGGCCAGCAACGTGCCTGTCGCTCCTGAATGACAACTGTTCAGGGACGGTAGTGGTAAACTTTTATAGTGTTATCTATACATTTGTTTAAAAAAATGAGGTTTCTTATTTCAAATTAACAGCTTTTAATACATGAATATGAAAACACATATGTCAAAAACCCGATTTTTATTTTTCTGTATTAACTTATAACTATAAAAGTTCCCTAATCAATAGTAGACTGTCTCTGTAGCGAAGTATTGGCGTGTGCGACTGCTGTGCTTGAGGTATGATTCGAGACTCCCGAGTCCCGGATCGAACCAAATGGTTGTATGATCTGCAAATATTTGTTTCGGGGCTTGGGACTTTCCTATGTATAGTATGTCTTACAAATAAATAAGTATATATGTTTTTATATCAGTTGTCCAGTACCCATACCCAACCACAAGCTCTAAAACCGGTCACAGATAAAACAGGGAAACTTTTTAGTACACAGGCAGATCATCTTCAAGGATGGCATGAGTACTTTACAGAAATTTTCAATGCTATAGCAGACAACGAGGACGATGCTGAGGTCAGCGAAACCAACGACAGTAGTCATGTCTTAGACATAAGAGTCGATTCTCCAGATGAAGCTGAAATCTGTTTTGCCATAGAGAGTCTGAAAAGTGGAAAAGCACCAGGCCATAATGGTATTCTAATTTGAAGCCCTTAAGCTGATGCTACTGCTTATATATTGTTGCTGCTATTTCAACTATATGGGAGTGAAACGGCGATCATTATAAAGCTACCGAAAAAGTTTTGCGAATGATCTTGGAACAATGTAACGAAATGTAAAAGCAGCTTTACACTTTTTTCGTCGACTTTTAGAAGACGTTTTATCGGGACACATGGTCGAGCATATGGTGCTTATTTAAGCGAAGAGGTATACCAGAAAAGATCATCAAGCTAATAAAAAGTCTTTACGTGGGTTCCTCTTGTCGAGTGGTACAAAACGGCCAATTCTCAGATTCGATTCCAGTGTCAGCTGGAGTGAAGCAGGGATGCTTGCTGTTTCTAATAGTGTTGGACGACGTGATGAGATGGATGACGATGAAGGAAGAATAGGATTTGTCTTGGGTCAACGAAAAGGTTTTAGAAGATATAGATTTCGCAGCCGACTTGTGCCTACTGGCTGCCTCGCGAGTCAAGCTTTGGTTGGTCTTAGATTGGTCTAAGACCGACTGCATAAACTGCACAAAAACAAAGGAAATGCGCGTAAACACCTCAAATGTAGCACCCATTTATGTGAATAACGAGGCGGTCAAGCCAGAGCAAAAATTCATATACTTGGAAAGCGTTGTAGATTCCTTGGGAGGCGCGGAAGCCGACATTGAAGCACAAATAAACAAGTTTCAATTCGCCTATGTGCAGTTAAAGCCTGTTTGATCGTCATAAACAATAACACGCCACATTGCTCTTAGAGCTGCTGTCGAGAAATCAAAGGGAAAATTAATACTTGAACTTGTTGATAAACTCGATAGAGAAGGTCCGTGGTCACCTTTGTATCATGAGTTTAAGGCAAATACTTGCATACGTGCAGTATATCAAAATTAATAATAGTTTTACAACACGAGTAGGATAAACCACAAAATATCTTTTAGAATCACTTGTGCCTGACAATCGGCCGGCAGACGACACGGATTATCACCGACAAATTAGGCAGTGGGCTATTAAACCAGCATTGTCTCCAATGTCTGACTTACCATCTTTAAATGAATTTCTCATTATCGTTAGATTATTACCACTAAATTATTAAAAGAAGCTTGCAAACTTTCAGGTCATACGATTTTAACAGTTTTTACACGTTGCATTACGGAAGGAGTATTTCCTAGTGTTTGGCGGTGCGATACTATTTACATAATACCAAAAAGCGGCGAAAGGCCGCCGGATAATCCTAAATGCTATCCTATAGTTACCGTCACTCGGAAAACTTTAAAAGCGTCTTGTAGTACCACGACTTCTACTGGGTGGAGTTAAATTTCATGATAAACAATTCAGGCTTACGTTGGGAATATCAACAACTAGTGCGGTTATATCTGTAAGAAAATCTGTCACTGAGTCTAGGTTTCAATACGTCTTGGGTATCTTGGCGCCTTTGTTAAGGTGTGGTGGCCCATGATATTGATAAAGTTAAAATAGAAAGGATGCTTCAAAAATATTTATTACCTTATCTCCTCGTACTTCTTACAAGGCACAACTAAATTGAAAAGGGCTTACGATGGGGTGTCCTCAGGAGTCAGTGCTAGGTCCATATCTGTGTAATATAGGCTTCGATGATTTTCTTAAAATTCCTATACCATCAGGATGTACCCTATACGCCTATGCAGACCACGGTTTGTTATTGGTAGAATCTGATACTAGAACGGGGCTTGAGAAACTAGCAAATAGATGTTTAAACTTAATATCTCTTTGGGGTGTATGTAATCGGGTAACTTTTTCACCAGACAAAACCTTTCAACTACTTCTGAAAGCTAACCTCAAATCACCGCCGCTTATTAAATTTATTGATAAAAATTTTTACTGTTAAAAATAAAACCTCGCTTTGCTATTTAGGAATGGTTTTAGAAAGAAACTTTTCATTGTATCGAACATATCAGAACAGTTAATGAAAAGTTTAAAAAGAGTTTCTTTGCATTGACCAGGATATCAACTACGACTTGGGGTCTGTCATTTAATACACTAAAGATCATATATACTATACTTTTTTGGCTTCTATTTGTTATGGTGCTATTGTATGGACCAATAGAGCGACTGTAGGTGCTGTCCGTCGTAAGCTGTTGCAAGGCCATCAACCTGCATTAAATTTCTTGTGCAAGGTATATACGACAGTTCAGCACTGAAGCTTTGCCAGTGTTGGCGGGTGTTCTTCTGGTCATCCGATCCCGAGGTGCGAAGACGTGCTGGCATGTACACTACAAAACATAGAAAGTGATTTTTGGGCGTACGAGCCCTCAATAAAATGTTAAGATTTTTTCAATAGCAGTCCAATGTCTATACCGACCTCATGAATGGCAGCAATGATGGGACAAATCATCTAAGAGGCGCCACCTTTACCAGTTCTTACCATCTGTTCGCAAACGGTTGTCAAGGACCTAGCTTGAGGCAGATCACTGTTTCGCTTAATTTATTACAGGCAACGATAACTTTAAGAGCAAACTACACTCATTTCAATTACTCGACTCACCATTGTATCAATGCTCAACCCCTGATTCTAGCTGTGAACAGTCGGCTCATCATATGCTCTGGGAATTTAGTCTTTGGAACAATGAATGTGCTTTAACATAATGCTAAATAGCTTACAAATGACATCTGGGGCAGAATACTATGGGGATCTTGTGTCAACTGTTAATACCTACCTATTTTGAGTTAATTATGTCTCCTGCTTTGCTAAGGAGGGAAGTGGACTTATTATATTTTCAACTCCTTCAGTTTTTTTCTGTTCGTGGATCACTGCTGTATAGGAGATACAGTGGTTATTAAAAAAAAACACGCTACATAAAGATCAGAATCTTCAACTCGAACGTTTAGCCGGTTTTCCTGTACGGATGTGAGACGTGGTTAGTCAAGAAGTAGGTTACACCGCCAGGCTACAGATATTCATCAACGTATACTGGGTATTTGGTGGCCACGAATGGTCACTAATACAAGACTATGGGAGTTAACCGACTAAAAACCAATAGAAGAGGAGATTCTGATTAGGAAGTGGCGTTGGATTGGTCATGCGCTGCGGAGACAGAAAGCGGAGTTGCGTGGACAAACATAGCTCCAAGCAGAGCATAAAGTGGCAAGCGGACGGCAAAAGAAAACGCGGCCGTAAAATAGAGAGGTTTCTGCGCGGGACCGAAAGAAGTGGAGATCTCTTCTGAGAGCCCTATGTCCATGATAAGTGGACATTAAGTAAGTACGTCTAGTACCCATAATACAAGCCTTACTTAGTTTGGGACTAGATGGCGTTGTGTGTTAGATGTCCAAATTACACCTCCAGTCTATTAATAATAATATGCTATTATAAAGTATACGTATTTCTATGTATTTATATGCATATTTTATTTAAATATGTATATATTGTTATGTTAATTGTATTTGTATCTATTGTTGATTATAATTGTAACCTCACTAGGTCTCTACATTCCTCAAAGGTTGGCTGGTTGAGAATACCGACTAACGCTGAGGGATGAAGTCTGCGATATACAAAAATACATTAGGCTGTAAATAAATAAAAATATAATTTTAAATTCTATTTGTCCTCTCTTTGTAGAACTTATTGTTTCATTTAGTTACTTTTTAATGAAAACCCCTACAAAATTTCGTAACAGGGGTCTGACAGTGGAGCTTTGTGGTGTAAAGTGATATACTTCATTCCTCGGAAAGATGGTCTGTTTATTAATTAAATTTCATTAACCCATAGAACGTCAGTGCAGTGACCTGACCTAGTCACTCGCACATTGCGAACCTTTTTGTCTTTCTGCCTCAAACTTTTATGAATCTATTCTCTGCAATTATTTTGACTTAAGTTGATATTTGGAACATTCTAACATTTTTACATTTTGAATCAAAATAGAACCTGTGTACAGCAAGAAATTCATTATTTCTATTTTTTTCTTATTTAGGAATTTATTGGTCCACTTATTACGTATACTGTTCTAAATTTAATTTAAATTTGATATAAAAATGAATGGTTTCAGTAGCTGTCCTCTATAACCGATCGATCCATGGAACACTTATGTATGTATTTATATTAAAATACGCCAAATAAACAAATATCTGACTGCTAAAAAGTTGACTCTAACTCTCCCCAAAATATTTGGCCCTCGACGCAAGTTATGTTGTCAACGTGACCTACAGTCTATAGCTTAACAGTATTAGAGAAAAAAATCGCTACAAAATTTTACGTCCGCCGTGTGCCACCCCCCTAATAATGTCTGCTTAAGGGTGGCGGTAACATGGAGTACACATTTACGCTCCGTTAAACGGGGAAAGCTTTTTTCGTGTTTAGTGTCACAAAAACTGTTATTAGCTTGAATTGTGCCAGTAAGAGCCACTCTGGTTTAGGTGGTTATAAAAAATTAAGGAGAATTGCTTTAACGTTGATTTTACGCATTCGTTTCATTTATTAATCTAGCAGGCACTGGTGTTGACAAAATATTTTATATCCATATATGATTTGTTATATCACAAAAAAATGATATTATTTTTGGCGTGATTGACTAATCCTCTAATAATAATTAAAAGATTTAGTAAACTACAAATACTCTGCAGGATAAAAGCACTGTGAAATGAAGGAAAACTTAAAAATAACTCTATACTGACCCATCTGGTCAGTGCAGCATAAGGTCTAAACCTATTTTCTAGGGATTTCTCCCATGAGATGATTTTTATACGCAAGAGCAAACTAATATTTAAGTACAACTTGTACCAAAAGTAGAACAATTATAAATTTCTTTAAGAAGGAAGCATTTAAAGCTTACGCGTAATATATTATACTGTTTGAGTATTTAAACCAAAAAGTGTTCCCAGTTTCAGGGTTTCCCCTGAATCAAGGTTCAATTTTCGTGTCTCTAGATATTTTATATGTTTTTTTTTTAATTGAATAGGAGGTAAACAAGCAAACTTGTCGCCTGATAATATGCGATAACCGCCGCCCATGGAATACCGCAACACCAGAGGCGTCACAAGTGCGTTACCGGCCTTTGGGGGATGGGGAAGGGTTGGGGTAAGAGCCTCCGGTATCCTCATTAATTTGGTGAAACACAGCGCAGGCGCTGTTTCACAACGGTTTTCTGTAAAGCCGTGGTATCACTCCGTTCGAGCCAGTCCATTCATGCCAAAGCGTGGCTCCCCTACTATAAAATATTCGTAATATTAACTTAACCGAGACAAATAATAAAAAAACATTGCCTTTGTTCTTATATTAACATATTTTAAAAGTGTTTTGTAAGGTTTTGAAAAGAGACTGAATAACAGCTTAAGAAGTTGGCAACACTACGCCAGTGCGGTCAGAAAGTTGAGGGCGTACAATGTTTATAGTTATGTGGTTACTTTAAAATGTTGCCGATAGCTTTTAACTTTTGCCAAAGTTAATTTTGTTATTACTTGATGTTTATCGTGATTTATTTTAAATACCTTTTTTTGGATAATAATGATAGCATATTTTACCTCCATTATGGCTCTGGCACATATTTTCTCCTCATTATAAAAAGGTTACGTGGGTTCTTTTATTAAACCTACCAGTTGTTGCCATTGTTGTCAACTTCGACCCACTCTAGCCGGCAAGTAGCAAATATAAAGTAAAAATATTTTTATCCGATACTAGATTATGAATAAGTAGGTATTTAGTCAGACGTTCAACTCATTTGTATTATCCAATAACTATATCTTAAAATTCAATATGTAATTTTTTTTTCAATTGCATTGAAAAAACCTTTTATCCAAAAATCCAAAAAGGTGAATTAAGTTATTCAAGATAAAATATATATATATAGTAACAATAATAAAATTAAATGAGTCTTGTAACTACGTTTCTAAAATTCCTATAAATTTCTACTCACCTATATAAGTAAAGCGTCCGATATGGTTTGGGGTGGGCAAATCATTATTAAAATTACGCTTTCTATACATTGACATATGAATTTCAGTAAAACTGTCTACGTGTAAAGGTGCCTGTCTCCCCGTACTTATTGACTACGTTTGACAAACTCCCTTAATGTGAGGTTTGCGTGGAAGGAAATGAGCGTTGGTGTTCACATTGGGGAACATCAAGACATTTTCATTTCATTTTCATTTATTCTTTATTGTACACATTGAAAATACAAGTATGAACAAAATACAAGGAAGTGTCATGTACAAAAGGCGTGCTTAACTCAACATTGAGTTTTCTGCCAGCAAACCCTGAGTGAACAGAGGATAGTGCAAAATGTAAGGACATAGTAATGCGTATTTAAAAGAAACGAATATAATAACAAATTAAAAAGATAATAATAGTGATTTATAGACATTGATTTTATAACTACAGTTGAATACCTTATGCATATTAGTAAACACATACGATATTCATTCGCAAATACATACATACATACACATATACATACATATACATATATACACATACATACATATACATACACACATACATATATACAAATACATATGATAAAATAACGATCCGGTTATTGTAGGGACAGATAATAATCCCTAGTTCGCCTCTTGAACATACTCAGAGAAGGACTGGCGCGTATCGCACGCGGTAAGGCATTCCATAGTCGCACAGCTGCAACACTAAAAGAGTGATTGTAGCAACTCGAAGTATGAGAAGGAGTTCGAAGAATGAGAGAATAGGATGAGCGACAGGGTTGGCTTCTGGGAATAAAGTACTCAAAGCGGTCACGAAGATATGAAGGAGAATTGGGGTTGTAAATAGTGGAATACAGTAAGGAAAGTATGTGTAGATCTCGACGCTGCCGAATAGGTAACCACTTCAGCTGTTTCCGGAACTCCGAAACATGGTCGAACTTTTTCAGACCAAATATGAAGCGGATACAGAGATTTTGTAGCCGTTCTAGCTTATTCCAAAGTTCTTCTGCAGCGTCGAGGAAAGAAACATCGGCATAGTCAATAAGTGGAAGGAGAAGGGACTGAGAAAGTAGGACTTTAGTCGAAAAGGGCAAAAAATTTTGAAGACGTTTGAGGGAGTGATATGTTCCAAAAACTTTTCTGCTCACCTCTGTAATATGTGTGGTCCATGACATGTAGCAGTCCATAAAAATCCCAAGATTTTTAATTTGTGTCAAATATGGTATGATCGCATTGTTATAGGACACTGGAGGTAGTGAACTCAAATCGAGGCTATTATACATGTATCTGCCACCAATAATGATGGCTTGAGATTTTGCTGGATTGACAAGAAGCCCAAAAGATTTTGCCCATGTGTAGATATTTCGGAGATCATTATTGATGGCAGTTACAGCTTCCGTGACCTCGCTGACCTTAAAATGTCGGTAAAGCTGCAAGTCGTCCGCATAAAGATGATACCGAGAAGAAATAACTTTAGTGATAGCATTGATGAAAATGGAGAAGAGTAGAGGAGACAGTACGCCACCCTGGGGTACACCCGCAGTAAGATTACACCAGTTAGAGGTAGACTCTTCCGAGCGAACCAGTTGCGAGCGACCCCGAATGTAAGAATTGAACCAAGCAATTACAGATCTAGAAACATTCAGAGACGATAGAGTGCCTAAGAGGATGTCAAAATCAATAGAATTGAAAGCGCTGCTGAAGTCCAGTAGAACCAGTACTGTTAGCTGTTTGTTTTCCATAGCCAGTCGAATATCATCTGTTATTTTAATTAATGTGGTCACAGTGCTATGGTTAGTACGAAAACCCGACTGGTATGGGCTCAACAGGCCATTAGAGGAGAGAAAATTGTTCAGTTGATGTCGAACTATCCTCTCAAGCACCTTGGAAAGGATCGGGAGAATCGATATGGGACGAAACTGAGATACTGATGATGGGTTAGCTATTTTAGGGAGAGGGATAATATGAGCTTTTTTCCACTGTGATGGAAACACGTTCTCCTTTAGAGAAAAATTTATTATATGAGTGAAAGTTGGAAGGAGGTCACTTAGAATTGGCCGCAACATTTGCTGTTGAATTCCATCGTCACCTATCGCTTTTGTGGAGATAGATAGGAAATGTCTCTTAACGTCACAATCTGCAACCGGGTGAAAAGAAAATGAGGTACATTGAGGCAAAGGAAGACTAGATAGATAACTGAGAGTAGATGCTTTATCAGACACATCGATACAAACCGGTGGAGTGGAAAAATGACCATTCAACACATTAAGATCTATACTGGTTGAAGTGTGATTAGTCCTCCTGCGACATATTACTAACAAGTGAATTATTTAGATTCAAACCCATTTGTCTCATTCCCATAGAGGTTTAATTAAATAGTATATTTTACAAAAAAAATAATTAACCTACTAATTTACCGTGGGAAAGACATGCTATGACACAAATGAGCTAATACTGTGTCCGCGCAGGAAATTAGTGTTAAATAATTAATTTGGCCGATTGAGTGAATTTACTAATTTTAGGAGGAGTAAAACACTAAAAAACCGTCACGGCAACGCACTTGTAACTCTAGAGTTACGGGGATTCATAGTCGCATCAGGTGAACTATCAGTTCGTTGGCCCTATAATACTATAAAAAAACATTTGAAAACGAGGAAACTCAAATCAATACCGTTCCTAAGACCTACTTGTCCTATCCTTCCTGTTTATATATTATAAATACGCAAAATTCTGACTGTATTACGCTAGGGGTTGGAAAATTTATGTATTATTATAAAAAACGAACTAATATTTTTCATTAATTCTAATTTTCGAACATAAATATATAATGTTTACAATATTTCGTGACAGACGTATCAGTTCACGCTTCATTAAAGCTAGTGACGCATCTTCAAATTTTATTTTGGCATTTAGGTGACGTTCCCAGAGTAATGTTGTGAACGATCTGATACATTTTATGATTGAAATAAAAAAGTCATGGGCTGCTTGTGTAATATGGTAGTTTATTATGCCGTTTACTATGCCTTTATATCGTTGGTCTAGCAGTTGACATACGCAATTGCCGATCAAGAGGTCTCAAGTTCAAATCCCTGGCTGGGCCAAAAGTGTTATTATATATTATAGAAATACTTGATAGCAGCTCGGAGTTTGGAAGTTGGAGTCTGACCCCCGTGCCTCGGAGAGTACGTAAAGCTGTCGGGCCTGATCTCTCCCCGGTCGTGTCGGTTAACTATCCCATCGGATTATGAGAGAAAGGGAACATAAAGTGTACCTGTGTTTGCGCACACACTATAATATTACTATGATATCTCCTGCGTAGTTGGCTGGTCTCCTTTGAGACTGGCCGTCGTGGCTGTAATTGACTAGGAAAACATCATCATCATATCGGTAATAACCAATATGGCTATATAGCCGCAGCGGTGACCGTAAGTGACCGCACCCCGTCGGAGCCACGCCTGACCGCAAACCACTAAAGTAATGCCATGTCATTTCATGCTTCGAAATCTGTGACGAACGACACGCGTGCTCAGTATGTAGAACCATTAATTCAAATAATATTCTAACTTAGAATATAAGTGTAAGTTGTTTCTTTCTTTGTTAGTACTCCGACGAATTCCAAAAAGGGCCAATTTCAAAAAACGTACGGATGACCGGAAACAATATTTTCTTGAGTAATGTACGTATTAAATACTAGTTTATGCCCGCATACATGTCGGTTATCGCGGCATATAGTAGCCTATGTGTTATTCTGATGATTCAGCTATATTACTATAAAATTTCATCCAAATCCGTTGAGTAGTTTTTACGTGAAAAAGTAACAAGCATGCACCCATTCAAACTTTCGCATTTATAATATTAGTATAGATATTAAATGCAAAATTATTAACCAGTTAAAAGTATTTTAACCAGGATTGTGTATTGATTCATTTTGTAGTAACAAAACTTATATCCGGTAAAAAGTATAAACTATATGAATAGGACAATTCATATATTTTCACGTGATGCTGCTGATAGCATTAATTTTGAAACTATCCTGTAACACGCCAAGTTAACGAACTTCTTTATTTTGTTTGTATTACGTGTGTGGTCGTTTTCATCAGTGATAGTAAATATATTAGTTGAGGTTCGGATGAGTGTTGTGAAACAAAGTCCGTTAAGTGGCAAGTATAGTTTGGAAAGGCCCTCCGCTAAACTTACCAATAACCTGGCTAACATGATGGAGATTGTTAGGGATAGAGAGAATAGATAAGATAAAAAGCTAAAAATATTTTACTAGCTTTGTTTTATAAGTTTAATTTCTAGTTTCATTCCTAATTTATTCCAAATAGTATACCTTCATAAGAAGAGTCAGTGTTGACACAATGATTTCTCTTTTTGTTGTTATAAAAATACCATTTTTACACAGTCATAATAAATACAAAACAACGTATTTTTTAATTATTTTTAGGGTTCTATACCCAAAGGGTAAAATGGGACCCTATTACTAAGACTTCGTTGTACGTCTGTCACCAGGCTGTATCTAATGAACCGTGAAAATTAAACAGTTGAAATTTTCAGGGATGATGTATTTCTGTGGCCGCTGTCACAACAATTACCAAAAAACAGAATAAAATAAATAATTAAGGGAGTTCCCATACAACAAGCATGTTTCTTGCTCGTTTTTACTTGATATTGATAACGGCAACAGGTAGGCGTTAGAAATGTATAGATAATGGCACGGAACCCTTCTTGTGCGAGTCAGAGTCACACTTTGCCGATTTTTCCCAAATCTCCCTTTTAAAATGTCTAAAAAATATACACTACATGATCCACATGATTCTGAACTTAAAACAGAATTTATTTTCAATTACAGCACAGAATGACGGAATCACCTTCATAATGACACATATTTTGTGCCTTACGTATACTAAATTGTTCAATTGTGTACAGTTTGGCTGTGTAGCAAGTTTCTTGACCAAGGTAATTGTGTTGTGGGTGTGTTAGTAGGTAAATTGTTATTTATAGGTAGTTTCACGGAATCCGACGGTGTAATTACAAAGTGCAATGAAACGCAAGCTTAATATGGGTAAATGGTACGCAGCGACATAATCGATATGACCCATTTGTTACAATTTTGCTGATTCACGGAAGGAAAATTCAGTTCCCCGTCAAATAGGGGTTTTTCTTATTCGAAATTTAATATGTCGAAGGTCGATGTGTTTTGTAAGGAACTAAACAAAATATAATAGAGTGGAGGTCTAAATGCTTGGCCAGGCGGACGCGGGAGTGACGGGCGCCGCCGAGATGGGCGGTATTAGTTTTCGCCACATTGAACACGCTGTGGGATCCGACTTATTAGGAAATGTGATCATGCGAATAATACTCGCTTCATACGTTTTATTGCGTTAGGGTATTGGGCTCTCGCGATACTGTTCGTTATATTTCAAAATTAATATCTTTAGACGTCGAAGAAAAAGAATTCCATTTCGATTTTCCTCACAAGCAATTTTAGTTGATCCAAGGGAGCCAAAAAGCTTTTAAGGCACTATAGGATACATTGTACACAATATTGATAGAGCAGACGGCAGAAAGGATTTAGAACTTTTTTCACTTGCCAGTCTCAAACTGTCATATCCGTGAAATGTCATGGTGTTTTACACATAGGAATGACTTACATAACAGATGGTTTCGTATTTCGACAGCATCTCAATGATTCTGATTATGTAAATTCTTTTACAGAGAAGATTTCACGTAAGCATATGAATGAAGATCGAATCAGATATGCATGGGATCAGTTTCTTATCCTTGGGAAAATATAGAGAGATATCTCGTAAATAAACTTAAAACGGACATATTTTTGTCACATCAATTTTGTGCGTATTTTTGTCAACAATGAACAGTTTCTACGATGGAACGCCCATAAAATATGTTATATGCTACTGTTCCGTTTTGAATACTATATACGTCGAAAACGTAAAAAAATTGAACGATTCGTGAAGATATTGCAAGAATGTCGATGCTCTTTTTCTTATATTATGATTGTTATGAAGATGTCTGCATATATTCTAAAAAGAGTCACAAACACTTGTTGAATATCAGCATATTCTTAGATGTATTTTTAAAAAATAATCAAAAGAGTAGAACACAAGTAGAAGTGAGGTCACGCAAGGAATCTACCTCAAATCCAATCGAGTAAAGTGTTCGGTCTCTCGGTGTCTCCGTGAAGTTATTTAGCTGAAACGTTTTGGTTGTTGACACCAATAGCTATCGGCTATTGCACCATTGAATACCACACTTACAGTCAACTACACTTCAAGTGAAGCATGAAACCCAGGCGTTCAACTTCTCAAAATAATTTCATAAAATATTGATTGAGTATCGGTAGGTACTTTGTTTATTTCAGTGGTGTATTTGAACGGATATTTTTTCTCTATTTTTAGCCCATAAGTAAAAATAAATAGAAGTTAGACTTTAATGTGGTCTTACAAGTAACTAATGGGTAGATAGTTTCTGTAGGTACCTAAGTGGCTATTTCTTGAGACCAGACTACTTTCTGAGTGTACATTAGTGTGTGCGACGGGTGTTTTCTTGGCTAAATCTTAACTATCTACTTAAGTCAGTGTCAGGTTAAACTTGCGAATGAATTGAATAAGCTCCTCGCCTGCTGCTCCCTTCCTTTTATCTGCTTTCATTACATGAGCTTCACTCTGAAATTTGGTTCAATTACTCCGTAATTTGGTGAATTGACGTGGCATTTCGTCAGCTTCTCCGCATGTTTTGTTTAGTACTATTAACTTTTCCACATTTTTTTATATATATTTTCTCGTAATTGTGGTTTACTATTTATATACATATATAATTATTTTATATCTGTCGTATTTAAAAGTTGTTATAAAAAAATTATAGAGATTATTATGACGTTCTGATATATAAACTGTAATTTTTGGATACTAAACTTATTTTGATATTCCTAACATGGTCATAATAGCTATTATTTATTAGTTTATTTTATTTTTACATTGTTATGTTCATTTAACATGATACAAATAGAGCTACTGACTATTTTTTTACATTAGATTGAAAAATGTTATAGGTTTCTGCAAAGTATTAAAATAATAGCGTTCATATACTTTTCATCGCAATAACAGTTAAGAACAGAAAGTATACACTGATTCAGTATCTTACTTATAAAATATTAAACTAATGTCCTAAGAATTTGGTCTCTGTTACCAGTTTCCTCTTCTTTTTTATTTAAATTAGATACACAACAGATACACATCTACTACAAGGAACAACTCAATATAACTCTACTTACCTATTCCAATATTTAAAGATAAATACCAAGAGATATATTTACAAAGAACAAAACATTATTGTGGTATTGTTGATTTAGAATGAATTTTAATAAAAAATATTTTGTCGACATCCGTAAACTACTCGTATATGTATAATAACTCTTCATGAAATTAGTTTTAATATACCGTTCATACTATAGCAGTTAAACTGCGCCAGTGTTGCAATATCGAGCTGTAAATGCTTTATTACACGAATGTTGTCAATTTCGTGGAAGGTTCACTTCCGCGAATTACTGACCAATGAAACACCAGTGTGACGCGTCTCTCCCTCGCCGTAATAATATAGAACACGGCGGTGTCCTCGTAAAAATATGTTTAATGACGTCATAAAGATTCGATATGTTCGCGGGGCGTTGCGCTGAAAGCCTGCTCTCGCAAAAGTATACATTATATGTATCTATAAATCCGTGAGTGTTCCATTTATAACCTACCATCGCTTTATCGGTACTAACGTTACTGTCACATTAAATATTTATTGTTTACCTACGTACTACTATTGAGGCTCAGCTGTATACAATAAACCGCAGCAAACTTTGAAAATAGCGAAGTTCCACAAGTTGGCAGTATTTGTCCAGTAGCTTGTGTATACTTAGTAGTTAGTTCATTATTCGTAAATAGAATTGTTGAAAGGAATCATAATGTGAAGTTAGAATATAATAGCTACAATGGAAGTTTCACAAAGGCAGATTTTCCCATTGAATTGTGTCGAAATTTGCCGCGCGTCTCTCCCCCTGCCACCCGCCGCTGCCGCCCACGATGGTTCGTCTCCTCGATGCTATTAACCGCAAGTTTCGTTATTAACGGCTGCGTTGGAAAGTTATAAGGGAATCACCTTCATTTAAGTTAAGATTAAATTCTTACCGTGATTGAATAGCGTACGCCGTTAGTTTAGTTCAACCATCTAAGTGAGCGGAACAATGACAAATTTTACATTACATTGTTTATCATAAAACTTATTGTCAGGCATCTCCCTCTGAAAGATACACGTGAATTCCGTGATGTACATTCAGTGCAACAAAAGCAACAAATCTTAATAACTTTCATAAAACCCAAACTCAAACACGTAAAATGGTGATTTTATGTGTTGATTTTTGGATTCTTAAAGAGTCAAATTAATATCTAACCAAACAAAATGCTAACATTATATTGGGTTTGTTATAAATACATAGTAAACTCCATATTATGCTCTTAACATCCTAACTTTATAAGATGGAGTATACGTTTAATTTCTTTGAAAACAAACTGATATATACAAGTACACCTTTTTGGTTTTTAATTAGTTTAATGTATAAGAATTAACAATTAACTTTAGTTAAATAAACACAAGAAAGTGACGGTAAACAATAAATTAGACACAAACTTTATGAAAACTCGGTACAATCTTCAAAGGCCGTAAACGAGATCAAGTAATTTAAACCGAAATAAGCAAAATTACACTGGCATTGTCGGCTTCTCAACAACGCTACGGTAAAGCGTTTCCACGAACGTTTCTTACAAATTAAATTTAATATTTTAACATCATCAAGGATGATATTTATATAGAAAGTTTCAGTTTTAATCGAATGCAGAATTTTATATCATTTGTATGAAAATCTCGTAGTAGTCGAGGTAAAACTGATGTCCATCCGTAGCTTTGGTATTCAGGACGCGAGCCATGTAGGAAAATTAAGGTAGGCCGCAACGGACATGTGGGCTTTGATTCCGTGCCGATTTTTGTATGTAAAAATAGCGGTCTCCTCATATGGTATTCATAAAGGTTAGCGGCACAAGACACTTTACTGAGAGCCATTTTTGTAACTTTCGGTATCGTCGTTTATATTCCACAATACCTATTCAGAACATATTGTTTTAATAAAATATAAAAGTAACAAATAAATAAATGACATAATGCGGGATAAATATAACACATGTATGCATAATATGAAAATTTGTAATACCTAATGAAATTAATTTAAAGAGAAGTGTTTTTCAATTTAAAAAATACAACAATTAACTTGACAAAACAGTTCTAGAGGCAGAGCCATAATATTTATCTGACAGTTTGGATCACATTGATTGGTTCAATAGTAGTTAATTGGGATTTTGCTAATTCATATAGAACAAGTTTTCTTTTTAATACTCTTCATTAAAACTCTTAACATTTTACATGTATTTTTATAGCAATCCTATAAGTACATCATTATCAGCCTATCGTAGTCAGACATAGGCCTCTTCAATTGCAAGCCACTTAGGTCGATACTTCGCTTTTCGCATCCAGCTCCTGCCAGCCGTCTTGCGCAGATCATCACTCCACCTGGCCTGTAGACATCCTACACTACGTTTGCGAAGACGCGATCACCACTCAAGAACCCGTTTCCAAGATGCTTATCAGTTCTGCGACAAATATGGCCAGCTCACTGCCACTTGGTTACTAATCCTCTGGGCTATATCGATGATCTTGGTTCTCTGTATACATTACATATAATAATGGAATCGTCTTAAAAGGGTATATATTTTTTTGGAAAACTTTCAATGTTATCACCCTTATCCTGTATGTTATCCAACTGGCTGAAATTAGTTAACTTTAAAATTATTATTTAACTCATTGATATATATTTTCAGCCTAGTTCTTGCTATTAATATTTTTTCTATAATAATGGTTATAAAAGGCTTACTTGAGATTGACAGACCGGTTTTTTATGGAAAGGGGGCAAACGAGCAGACTTATCGCCTAATGGTAAGTGATTATCGCCGCCCATGGACACCCGCAACACCAATGGCGTCACAAATGCGCTGCCGGTCTTGTGGGAGATGGGGGAGAGGTTGGGGTATGGGCTTTCGGCATCATCACTCACCCGGTAAAACACAGCGCAAACACTGTTTCACACCGGTTTTCTGTGAGGCCGTGGTGTCACACCGGTCGAGCCGGCCCATCCATGTTGAAGCGTGGCTCTCCCACGGTAATTGAGTAAATTAATACTATGCTCACAATTACTGAATAAACTATTGAATGATATAGAAAAGGGTTATCATACGGTATAATGTCGATGCTCAACTATCTCTCCAAAATTTTTATACTAATAAGAACAACAGAATTCATCAAGTAATACAAAACGAAAGCCAATTACTACTGTGAGCATACGAATAAATTAGTGTGAGACTAACTAACACACCTAATTTTATTAGTGGGTAATGTCCATTAGGTAACAATACAGCGACATTAATGGTTCGTGATTAATGAGTTGACTCGTTAGGTTTCTTGTTTGAACTATAATTACTTAGTGTGGAACTAAATCAATGTGAAAAGAACATTTTTGCCGTAAGTCCGTTGTCGCCCGGAAGCACTTTCATTCCGTCATAACTTTCCAAACTTATCTTAGTTAGTGGCGATCAGTTTTCATTTTCTCCCGATTATGAAATTTTCTATAAGAAATAAGAAGCAATAGTATGTTGTTGTTATAGATTTGTTTAAACAGTAGCAAAGTTTACTTTAATAATGACAATCTATTATAAGGACTGTTAAGTTTCATATTCATATTTCTTCATTCATTTTAACATTACAACAAGTACTATAGGACCGGACTATCCGGAGATAAAGGTTATCCTGTTCTACCTTAGGATTTTCGGTCTAAATAATTATTTTTCAATAAATTTGGATGCATTTAATTTTAAGAATAAATCTGATCTATCCTGCATCCGGGCATGACTAGTTGTTTTAGTGAACTTTAGGGACAACCTATACCTTCGCCAAAGGACTATGGGAAAGGCTTACGGCTGAGATGATTTCCTATTTAGCAGTCACAGTTGATGCTAGACCTTCCTATAAGAATACTTAATTTTATAGAATTTATCATAATGTAGTTGTCAAGCCCTAGATTGAATCCAGCCGAGAGAAGTCCTCAACAGATAATAGTATTGACACGAAACTTTAGTGCAACTCATGTTGAATCTTGTTTATTACCTTGGGATTTTTTCTTGTTCTTGAATAATAGGACAAAGCAAAATTTTCAACTCTTTATTACATTTGTTGTTGTCGGCGTATGCGTTTGTTAAGATCGAACAGTGAAGTAAGTTATAAAAATGGCGGCGAGCGACCTGCGCCTGCACCTTCTGTCTCACTTGGGTGTCATCGTCGCTGTGACGTAAGGATGCACTTTAAGAACTACGGCGTAAATATATAATTACATGTTCAGTAGCGACCTAAGAAGACATTGTTATAAAACGTTGTTTTTAGTTTGTAAGTGAAATGCCTTATGTAATATAATAAAAAACTAATTTTAGCTTAAATTTAAACCATATAAATTTTACAATTTAAATAGTTATTATGATTAGATCCCACAACATGCTATATCAGATAGTACAATACTCTTGTGTACAAACTATCATAATAAAAAATATTACGTAAGATATACGAGGACAGTAAAGCCCGGTTTAGCAAGAGCACTTTCAAAGAGGGTCGTCTGTCCCTGTCTAAGGGTACGGCATAAATTAATAATGAAACATCGTATCTTATATAATGAATAACAGGGATTCACCAGATTTGTTTTCATTTCTTCCGCTCAAAATATGTATTTACATAACATACAAACGGAAGACCTACGTAATACATTTAGCAAGATGATAAACAGAACGCAGCAAGGGAAGTTATAATTTACAGTATTTCAACGGGCGCCCGTAGGGTCTTAGGGTGGCCCAGGCCAAACTCACGTCATCTTTCCACCCGTGAAACATTTATCAACAATTTAAGATCACTGTATTCAGAAATAATAATGATTAATTTACTTACCAACGAATTATAATGTTCTATTTAATATAAATTTGATTTTTCTTGTATCACTGACACTGGGTTACTGTATTTGTATTCACTATATGCAAAGAGGGTAGTGTGGACTGTCAAACCAATCGCAGCGCGCGATGTGGCAGAGATGTGAAGTAACTCTGGATTGTCATGTGCTAAATTGCTATATTTTTATAGATCTCTAGTCGGTAAACCATTTTGTTATTGCTCAACAACTGATTCTAACTATACACTGTCAGCTCATTATATTCTCTGGGAACTTTGTCTTTAGTACAATGAACGTCCCATAATGCTGAATAGCTTACAAATGACTTCTGGGGACTTATGGGGATCTTGTGTCAACTGCGCTGAATATCGTTAAGGTCATCCTTTAGTAATCAAATATAGCTCACTTAGCACCTATAATGTTTTATACGTGGTGCTTCCCGGTTTGAAAAAGGCGTCTAGGCACACCTTTCTGAATTACTTTTGCATCCCGCTTTGCTTAGAAGGGGAGTTGAAATATTACATTTCCGACTCCTCCAGTTTTCTTCTGATTAATTTTGTTGCGGGTTCCTAGATAGTTCAATTTTTCCTGGGACTTCCTGAATGTTCGTGAAAACTCGATGTGTTCATGGGTCACGCCTGCAGATCCTGGTATCTGTATACAGGAGCTACAGTGGTAGACGTGCGGGCGGGATAAGTTCCGTTTTAAAAAAATGACTGATGTTTATAAGAAAAAACTTTAAAATTCGCATAATGGGTCACAGTACTTGCTATGTTATACAGTATAGATACACTGGCAAAAAGAAAGGTTCATGCAATTTAAGTTATCGTTTTCAACATGAAAATGAATAGTAAAGCAAATAAATACATGTAATTAGTTATAGAGCTGGTCTCAAGTCCACTTGTGGTTGTGGTAAAATACAATATTCATTTATTGCGCTATCGTTAACAAACATGACAATTTATGGTCTACTCTCCTTTCGTCTTACAAATTTCGGTCAGGTCACGTGACCTGGCGAGAGATTAACATTTTTTACACATCACAAAAAAGTACACAACGCCGCTAAAGAAGTTTTCACTTTAAAAATATAGTGTATAATGTATCTTAAATCTTGAAGTCTCTATGACTTATTAACAAATTAACAGCTTGTAAAATCTTAAACTGCCCAAAATTCACGTTAGAGTCACAAGTATTGTCTAAAATTGCTACAAAGCTTCTAAAGAAATAATTATAAATAATATTCTTCTCCACAAATTCCTGACTAATTTTGTTTCATAAAAAATCGCCTACTTACATAAACATCAGTCAGGTATCTACTAAGATAACAAAGTAAATAATTCATAACATCGCTGCGACAACATGGCGAATCAGAACCGTTGGAAAAAAACGGTTTCCAATAAAATGTATGGTATCTTGTCGAGGCGTAGAGGCGGCGAGCGAACACGGTCTTCGATCTACTATCCATCATGCTCAGAGTTCGCAGTCGGCAGATTGATCGGCGGCGCCGGCCACACGCCCATACTAGAGCAAATATAGCGCCGAAGAACGGGCAACACTGAGACAAAAATGGTGAGAGCAAACAAATGTGCTGTCGATATCATGACAGAAGGATTGATAGTTGAGCGCGGACGCTTCGTGCTGAGGCTCTCACACTCGCTCTTTGTTTTACAAAAACTTGTGTAAACTAATGGTCAGTGTAAGCTGACTGCTGCAAAAATTTGTTGAATTTGGTTATGGAACTATGAGTGCTGACTGCCGTTACCAGTTAAGCGCAAAATGCTTAAAATTTTATATCTAAAAATTTAAAACTAATATTGATATTAATATGTAGTTTCTAGTGAATTAGAGAATCTAAAAAGTTGTCTGTACTAAATATAGCAGTACTAATTTAATTTCCGAAATTCTCTGGCTAGGTTTTATTACTTTGTCAAGTTTTTAAGTTAAAATACGCATAGAATGCAGTTAAGAGCATAACATATGTACTGATAATTTTACATTCAACGTCAAGTAATTCACTCGATAGATTTTCAAAATCTTTTGTAGTGCTCTTATAGAATACTTGAGGTATTAGAATTTACAATACTGCAATATTTTACAAAATAATTTGAAAAAAATAGGTTGTTCCTATGAAAAATAAACGTGTGGATTCGGCTTTTGTCATTATTTTTATAAAATTGAAGGGGCAAACTATCAGACGTACCGCCTGATGGTAAGCGATTACAGCCGCCTATGGTCACCCGCAAGACCAGAAGTGTCAAAAGTGCGTTGCCGGCTTTTGGGGGTTGGGGGAGAGGATGTGGGGGGAAGATGGGGAGGGGTTTTTGGTATTCGGTATTCTCACTCACTCGATGAAACACAGCGCAGGTGCTATTTCACACCGGTTTCCTGTGAGGCCGTTGTTTTACTCCGGTTGAGCCGGCCCATTCATGCCGAAGCGTGGCTTTACCACGGTAAACGGTGTTTTTACAAATAACAGGACTGTCTTGGTGGCGCAGTGGTAGCGTATGCGACTGCTGTTCATGAGGTCTCGGGTTCGAATCCTGGGTCGGACCAAATGTTTGTATGATTTGCAAATATTTGTTTCGGAGTTTGTGTGTTTTCTATGTATAAAATGTATGTATTTATAAAATATATAATATATAGTATATAATATATAGTATATATGTAATAATATCAGTTGTCTAGTACCCATTTTTTTTTTTTTTTTTGACGTGGTGGAATGCCTTTACGCACTTCGCTCCCCCCCTGCGGGTACAGGGGCTTCGCTTCGTGTGGGACTCCTGACTGACACCAGCCAGACTACCCACTAAACCACCACGGTGTGCCACTCTGCGCCTGAGAAGGGAGGGATCCAGGAACCGCTTTCTTACGCCATCCGGACCCCTCCCAGCGCCAGCCCGCACTGAAGCGGGCTCCGTCTCCGATTTTAAAACTCTCAAGGTGGGCGACGTACGGCACACGCATTACGTCGCCCCCCCTCGCGGGTGGCCTCTAAGCGGATGGGGGGGAAAACCCGTCCCGCCCATCCGAGGCCACACTCAGGGCGGCATGAGGCGCTGGTAGGCGCGCCTCCGCCGCCCGGTTCGCCGGCGGCGGATCGGGTCCGAGTGGAGATCGTCCTCTCGGGCCTTCTCCGCCGCCTCCTTCTGCGAGATGACTTCCTCGCAGAAGGTCGCGACCGCGGTAAAACTGCTCTCGCCGCCGGCCATGGAGCGTACGACGGCCGGCAGCGAGAGATCTCCTCCGATGACTGCAGTGAGGGCCCGACGCTGCGGCGCCCAAGCGGGGCACGCGGCCAGCGTGTGCTGGGCCGAGTCCTCACTGCAGTCGCAGTGGTGGCAGGCGGGACTCAATTCCCTCCGCGCGACCGAGTGCAGGTACTTCCCGAAGCAACCGTGCCCGGAAAGCACCTGCGTCAGTCGGAAGGAAAGGGTCCCGTGCTGCCGCCCTGCCCACTCGAGGATGACGGGCTGGAGCGCCTCCACGGTGGCGAAGCCAGCACGTGGAGCCTCCAGCCGCGACGACCACCGAACCATAGTGGCTCGACGGGCGGCTTCACGCCACTCGCGTACCTCTTCGGGCGGAGGGCGCATGCCACTCTCCGCCCGGAATTCAGCCACCCGTCGATAAACTTCGGCGAGCACTTCCGCCTCCAAATCCCACGGGGGTGTACCGGCCAAGGCGCACGCCGCCTCGGTCGACACCGTGCGGTATCCGCGTATGGCTCTGACCGCCAATACCCTCTGAGGGCGCCAGAGGCGCGCCTTATTCTGGGCGGTCAGAGCCGACGCCCACACCGGTGCGCCGTACAGCGCCATCGACCGGACGACCCCCGTGAAGAGGCTGCGCGTTGCGACACTGGCTCCACCCAGATTGGGCAAAAGTCGCCCAAGGGCGGAGGCAGTGTCGACCAGCTTGGGAGCAAGCTGTCGGAAGTGCTCGTCGAAGAGCCACCTACCGTCGAGGATCAGGCCCAGATACTTCATCTGGGCCCGAACCGGTACGAGGACCGAGTTGACCACTATGGAGGCGCCGGGGGGCGGCCCGCGACGGGGCCCGTGGAAGAGCAGGGCCTCCGTCTTGTCCAGGGCCACCCGCAAGCCCAGCGCCTCGATGCGCCCGACCACCAGAGACACTCCCCTGGTGGCCAGGCACGCCGCCTCCTGAAAGTTCGCCCCCCGGGCTGTGACCAATGTGTCATCGGCGTAACAAATTACGCCCAGCCCGGAGGGGAGACGCTCACGAAGGACCCAGTCGTACCCCACGTTCCACAGGAGTGGTCCAAGGACAGACCCCTGCGAGTTGTCTAGTACCCATAGTACAAGCTCTACTTAGTTTGGGACTAGATGGCGTTGTGTGTTAAAATGTCCGAAAAATATACATATATATTAACATAAGTCTGCAAATTTCTCTATATACATATAGTATAGTCTATATGCATATTGTATCACTGAAAAGTGTGGTGTTTATTAAGCTACTAGTTAGTTACTAGTCGCTAAGGAGGGGCTTATGTCCACCAGTAAGCCTTTCCTTAGCAAGGAGGTAAAATTAAATGAATATTACTACAATTGATTAGCAATGAACTAGACCTAGTCTAGTCAATGATTTCGTGTTCTATGACTTAAGTTTCATGTAGTCCGTTATATTATACGATAGATACTATACTGGCTAACTAGTTATTATCCAAAGGCATTTGGTTTTAGCACGGAGAAAGCAATTAAATAAGACATACAGCCGTACTAATCTCAAAAGACAATAGTCCTCGCAGTAATAAATGCGTGGTAATAACGAATTAGGCAATTTAGCTGATTGAATAAATTTTACCTCGGAAAATATACCAGACTAATTACGAAGACCAACCTAAAATGACAGCATTCCTGCTGTCGTGTTTTGTTAGTGAGTGCGAAACCGGAGGCCCGGTGATACAAAAGCAAGCCAATAGGCCCCCATAGTGTGAGTTACCATGCTGCATTGTTGTATTTTCTGCATTCGCAATGAGTATGGTGGCAAACATCAGTTTAGTAGGCTCATACAGAAAAACAACATCATAATACGTCTGTTATTTCGTTTGGTTTTTAACCTTGGAAGTGACTGAGAAAAAGTAGAGTTATGAAAAAATCCATTTTTCAATAAGAAAAATAATGTAGAATCTATTCTAGAACCTAAAACTCTGTACAACAAAGAAGACACTAAACAAGCTGAAGAAGAACATAATTATTTCATTTTATGTATAGATCATATTCACAGTACTTTGTCTTATATATTTCTAATGTACATGACGTATTACTGTATTCACTTTTTTGGACGTCTAATATAATCGTATACTGTTTTGTGAATGTATAAGGTATAAGGATTATAATTTGAAATTATTTTTACAGAGTTCGTGCTATCGGAAAGCGGTACAGGTGGAAACTACCCTGCTAGGTCCCCTATATCCAGCTCCACAACGGGACACTCAAGCTCTAGTCATCACAGGTACTATTGTTTTCATATTTGATTATTAATTTTTCTGAAGACTAATCATTTCTCTCATTATCTTCTAGCTTCTTCTTTCTTCTTTCATTTCCCTTTTATTACTCGTCAACCGCTTAAATCCTTTCGAGTAATGCCCATGGGTCTTTTTGGTATTCTCTTATGTCTATTAACAGCCATGCATAGAAGTTCCTTTACCACATTTTGCTCTTCTCTAAGCATCACATCCATACTATACTAGGATAATTTATTGCTTCTTAACTTTTTGGATAAACTAACTATTGATTACTTCATGCTCATATTAACTATTTCACAATATTTTTTGTCACTTGAAATCAGGAAGTACTTGATATAAGATATAAAAAAAATACATTTCTTGATTGGCATATTTTTTTGCATATACTATTTTTAGGGTGTACGTAAACGTAAATTTTACTCACTCTTTAACATTTAGACCTACTTTTGGTATGACAAAATATTTTTTTAGTAATAGTTAGTTTAGTTGAAACAGTCTTCAAACAACAGACTTAGCACCAATATCTATTTTATTAGAAATTACAGTGGAGATATAAAATAAATAAATAAATATTTCGGAAATCTAACACACAACGCCATCTAGTCCCAAACTAAGCAGAGCTTTTATTATGGGTACTAGATAACTGATATAAATACATATATACTTTTTTTAAAATTAAATACATACATATTATACATAGAAAACACCCAAACTCCGAAACAAATATTTCCAGATCATACATATACAGCAACTGTTATAAATAAACACGTTTCCTTTAAACATTCTTCTCATCTATTTCAAAACCAGTCCTTAAAAATATTCCAGTTTAAAGAAATGTTACATAAAAATGTCTGAAATGTTATTTCAGCACTCAGTAAAAGACAATCCAAATAATTTTAACAATTCATAAGGATGTCTGGTAACATTTAAATATCTATTATTTAGTTAAATATATTCGGGAAGAACCGGCATTTAAAAATATGTCATTTTTGTTTTCCTTGAAAAAGGGACTGTGGCACCAATTGAATTATTTAAACCTATGGTAACTAACGATCTAAATGCGAAATTATATAATGCCATCAAAAGGAACTTTCGTTTTCCATCAATGTCATTATCATCAAAAGTATCAGGTAAAATCTCGTAAAAAAATCTCCACAGATTGTAATGTAAAACAACGCGCCATTGACCAACATTATGCCCCTGAATCCTCACGAGTTGAAAATGTGCTCATGCTGGGAGTTAGTGGTGTACGTACTTACGTAGTGTTAGTAGTAGATATAGTTTTAAACACAAATAAATCCATTTCTCACCTGAAACCTAGAAAGTGAAACTTCAAAAGTAATACTTTTTTATCTTGATTCATTATTGAGTTAAAAAATAAATTAAATTCTGTCAATAACACCAGCGACAAAGCTAATTCAATTACGCTTTCAATGTTAAAACAGTCCATAAAAATTCTCAATACTCTAAGAAAAGCTTTCAGGCAATAAAGTCGCCGAATATGCACATAAAAGCCCGCAAATTTAATAAAAGCATTTTTTGGCATAGATTGTCCTACGTTGAAAACCTTTTATTAATGCACTTATATTCTAAAATGGTCCTTTGAAGCACCCTATAAAATTAATCTTACCGCTCATCAAAAGGTTAAAAAATACTCAGGATTCCTACCGCCTATTGAACAGAAGAGCGCAACAAGACAATTTCACGTGTTAAATTTAATAAGGACCTGTAGCGTGGTTTGTAATTAAATATAGTCCGTAGCCCTTACATTCTTTGAAAAGGGAAATCTCGAAGCTAATAAAAAATTGATAGAACCACCCGGTCGCCGGTCCATGCCAATAAAAGTACTCCACATTAATTTAAACTTATCCGCGAGAAAATACTTTAAACTTTAGAATTGAGAATGTACTCTAATTTACATTTTTAATCGTAGTTCTGTTTACTGGGTTTTACTTAGCGCCGAGCTAGGAAAATTAGTGGCCAACTTAATCGCTGGAGGTGCTAAAACTTTTGTCAATTATTAACTACATAATTTTTTATCCAGATTATTTGTGTTGAGTTTTGAATGAGATCCTAATGAAATTTTTACTTTATCTAAGGACTTTACAGGTAAAAATAAGGCCATCGAGTACAATACCTGAGTTTCATAGCAGGAAGCATTAATATGTTCTCAAGTTACTCTTGAAAATATTTCATAACGAATAAAACATTATTTGCTTAGTTTTCGACAATATAGCGTTGTATAACTGCGCTAAATTATTATTTTTCAATTAACACAAAAAACAGGTAAAAAATATACTTTTTAGGCTACTTGTTATATTAGACGTTCTTTATCAGTAGTCTGATCATTATACCAGAGGTTCCACCTAGTTTGGATTCAGATGGTGTGTGTAGCAAGTATCATTATTATAAATAATTTTGCAGAGACATGTGAGGCGAAGGTTGGCATAGTGGCCACTTATATTTTTCATAAATCAACTATGCATGGTGTTTTTTAAAATATAACTACCACTTCAGCGGGACTCAAACTCGCAAACCACGAGGAGTCAGGTTAATGTGCTAAGCCACAGAAGACATAAGTTTTAAGAAGCCATGTGTGGAAATCTCCTGTAAGTTCGATACTAATTTACTCGGTTAAATTCAGTTCCGAAAGTTAAATGTTCATATGTTACATACATTTCGATGTAGAAAAATAAATTAATCAACTTACATAATCAGTTGGACTTGACCAAATAAAATCTAAGTGCTGACTAAATAGCACTAATTTAGAAAGTGCATACGTTAGGAAAAAAATTCATGAGCCAGCAAAGCTTGATTCTCTCTCGCCACGTTACAATTTAATATAACTAATGTTTTGCATACGTATGAACATAACTGTAGAGCAAATTCTGAAGGGTCTGCACCTGAGAGAAAAACGTGTAGGATAGACGAAGTGAGGAAAGTAGTAGCGCTCTTCATTACAGTTTTGTGCGTATTATAGGTAGCCGGACGTTTACCGTCGCTACACTGCACCACATAGCTTACGGCGGTATCCGAATACATTAGCAGCGATATACGTGCCCTGACTCACCAAATAATTTGTTCGTCAAGTTCCTCCCGAGAGAAACTTACCTGTATATCTGGGGATTAGTTACATCATATTTAGTCTAAGCTAAACTGGGACTCATAAGACATTCAATGAATCAATTTTATTTTGATTAATTTTTCGTATGCCTCTATTGTTCGAGCTGTAACTGACCTTTATAATAAAATAAAATTGTAAAAAAACAACACCCTTTATTGTTAAAATTATTCCTTCGACACATTTCCACTGAATATAGAATTCGAAGTTTAAAATAACTATTCTTCATAAAAATGACGTTTATTAATACTATCTAATTACTAAATTATCTATCTATTTATTTATTCTATTCAAATATTTCTGCCTGGAAATCTTGCCCCATCCACAATACGTGAAAACATATTCTGTTTCTGTCAATGTTTGATGCAGGAACAAATAGTCTATCTATCCATACGTCATTTGTCCAACGTAGCTCTTGTTCTAGACTTAGCGTCTTGAAATCTTTGCTAGGTTCTGGATTAGGTTCCTATTTACACTTTAATCAATTTAAGATTAGCTATAATAAATAACATTTATCAGTTTATAACCAATTTTTGTAATAAGCTTTTACTATATTGATTATATTATATTATGTATGATAGTAGCAAAATTTTAAGTAAAATATTGCATAAAAATTTACCTTAAATTAATTCAGGGTTTTTTCTATTCTACTTTAACTCTAAATTCCTTCCTTCCTCTCTTCTTTCTTCTTCTACGTCAATTCCTAAAAAGGCCCTAAACCAGATTCATAAATTTATACTACACTTATTCGAGCTCATTCTTCTTTCTCTCTGCAAATGACACAGGATAATCATTCTAAATAAATACGAAAAGCTAATCCTCTATAGATAAACTACAAGTTTGTCGATTGACTTAAACGCTATGTGATAAGATGAAAAAGTCTAGCGTAACCGACAACTTTCGATATTGAATTGAAATGAGTTTGGCAAAATAGCTTAGGCGCGGAAACTACAGACTGTTTACGGGAAAGGTAAAACTGTTACATCGGGTTTTGGACAATATATATAACCTTTTCTTGGGTGTCAAGGACATCGAATCGAAAATCGAATCGATTTATTTACTGTGGATATAAATCAGCGTATTTTAAGTGTAATTTTATATTTACTTGTTTATATTCTGATGTTTTCTTAGCGTTCTTTAAAATTCGTGTGCATATTAATTCTAAGATTTTAATTCCCCTTTTAAATTATCAAACCAAACAATATCTATGTTCGATTTTCTTACAAGTAATTCGAAGTGTTGTTTTGTGCTGTCTTTTTAATAGTTATTAAAGAAAACTTGGTGGCTACTGTCAATAATTTTCTATAAGTGAAATATATCGTATCATTACAAACTGCATTAGTATAAAATGGTTGAGGCCTATTAATTCAACTTTTTTAAACATATTTTCGTGAATGCTTAACTGTTCAACAACTTTACTGATTTTTCACCAGTTCACGCTATTGGCACCGAACGCCGTAATTCAAATAAAACAAATCCAATCGTTCCGCTGAGATTTTACGTTAGTGAAATTTCTTTATTCTTCAGTATTCGTGATTCCTCCACTGGTCAACAGAGACGTCAAGCAAATGCGATCAAGTGCAGGGCCATGTCTCTCACAACCAACGAGACACGGAAAATGCTTTAGTGAATCTTTTTACCGCTAAAACCACGGCACTATTTCGTTAAATGAAATTGCTGAAACGAAATTTAATCTTTATTAGATTAGCATTTTCTGAAAATGCTCGTTTTACCTAGCCATTTTAATGAAACTTTTTGCGTTTTATATAAATAAATTTGCGCGTTTTTAATCTTAATGCGTTTCAATTTGTTGGAGAATAAACAATAATGCATTTTATTTTCTTTTGGATAACTCTTGGAGAAAAAAACAGACATCGCAACTTTCTTAAAATTATTTACTGTTTTCGCTTTCCTAATGTTTATCGGTAATGCATTGCACAAGCGTTCAGTATCAACAATAAAAGACTGGAAATAAAAATTCATCGAATACAGAGAAGGTATTTCCATTCTCAATCTTCATAAGACCTTAGACACTGGTCATGTGTGTCATTTAAAAACTTGAAACGTTCTTTGATGTAAAAGGGGGATCTAGGACTTTACAAGATTGCATCTGATAAGGAGTTAACAGAAATTAAATATACTATATTCCCACGTTAGATAGCACATCTGCTGTTAGATTATACTACGTTTAAGTAAATTTAACAGTGGTGCAGTTAAACTACACACTAAAACAAAAAAACATTTCTTTAAATAAAGTAACGTGAAAATAATTAAATTTTCACTTTCCACAACAGACTCTCTACAGTGGTGGTCATGCTCATTATTTTTTTAATTATCATATACACGAAAATGACGATGCTTAAAATAAATTAAGGTACATTTGATGCTACGGATTATATTTCACCAATGGGACAAGCAACAGTCCGATCATTAATACATTATGGGGGAACGATCCTGAACCTGCCTCTCAGAATTTTGCTTATTCACGATACAACCGAACCATTTCTAAATGCGTTAGCTTTTAAATTGGACACTAAATTATACAAAACCTATTCTTTGAGACACTACTTGTTGGCGGCGTATTCGCTACGTTAGGCAAGTTTTTGAGTATATCTACACTCAAACATGCAATTTCGTTGTATTATAGACTTTCAGGCTGATAATATATTCTATTTTTTAGAGGAGATAACATCTTGGTTTATACACTATTTAGCTCAATAAATTCTAAGTTTGACATTATAATTTAAAAATATTTCTAAATTTAATTTCTCGTTTTTACTGTTATTACATTTTGTTAAAGTATATATGTGGCAAAATATATTTACTAGATGTTGATATGTTTGGACTGAATGTATAGTACTAATAGATTTTCAGGGAGGATATTTCTTGATCTAATCAGTGAATAATGCCGCTCATGTCTATCTATTTATTTAAACCAGTAATGTTATTTTACATGCCATCTTGATTGTACAAAACTAAAACAAACTCTATCATTGATAGTGCTAATAGTGAAAGGTGGTTTCAATTACCAACAACTGACTTAATTTAATAACTAATATTTATCCAATAAAACTGACCCGAAGTCAGCTCCATAATTGTTATTTTGCTGAGGTGGAGTTGATTACACTGTGCGATCCTCTAAATTTTCAGAATGATCCATACTAGAGACCAAGAAATAATTTAAAGGTACAAGGTTTATGATCATTTGCCATCATAAAATGCCACACCCAGTTTTAATGCACGTGTGTTATTCTGTAAAAGAATTACATACATCCATCCATTAAAAAGTTGCTCAACATTCGTGACGAGTTTCGCTATAGCAAGCGTTTGATGTTCTGAACTGCTAACACAATCTTAAAACTTCGTGCACCTTACTAGGAGCCATTTGGGGTTTTCACCCCATAACGGAAGGGTGTGTAGCGATACATTGCGTTACATATATAATAGAAATTAGTCAGCAGAAGAGAAGCGGTTATTTTAATGACTAGAGTATGAGATATTTCAGTAGTCTCGATTCGACGCAATTGGGGAAAGGGTTACTGTTCTGCTATAGAAGGGGCCTTGATTGTTGACTCTTAAGTGCAACTTTATCAAATTAAACAATCACAATTGTTGTAAATTTGACTGGTTAGTTCCGCTCTAATGTTAGTTAAGGTTAATGAAAGGATGACTCTTTTATGAGTTACCTTGATTGCATTAGCAAAATATTATTATCACTACCAAAGTTATATAACGTACCATTCAGTTTTGAATGTCTCTCATTATTCTCTAGTCTATAAATATGAAAATAGTGACTGAACAATTATTGAATTGGGATCGATTCAGAAAAAAGATGAACATCAACCCTGAACAATATCTAAGAATTAAGTATTGGTTAGGATTTTATGCGAGACAGGAATTGGCTTATCATGCATTAATTGTCATCTCCATATAGCTTTTAGATTAAAAACGTGCCGTGGAGTCTTTTGCAGAGACAGTGAGATCCATACTGAAACTCATCCAATGATTACTGTTTAATGTAATTTTACTTATTACCCATGCTTACCTATCGATTTTTATCACTGACTATTAAGTATTATACTGAAAACGTTGTGTATTTTACATATCATAAAGTATTATTTTATCAAAGATATGATCCCTCTAATAAAACAACTACTTTAAAACAGCTGCGTCAGCGTGTTCATTAGTCATTGACCTCCCAGGAACAGGAGTCGGGGCAATAAAATAACCCCTTTTACAATGTGTTAAGTGGAAACGAATCATATCCTATCATCAATCATAATTCTTCCCTCTCCAAAACAGCCTCGATCAAATGGATTTCCACTGCTTGTTGTTAATTTAATTTACTTATTAATAAGGTTCATTGTTTCGTGTACAATGACTATGTTATTTTAAAGTGAGACTAGGATCACCACATTATAAAATGATCCGATGATGAAACGATCGACATAAAATAACTGTTTCTCAAACTTTAAAAAAGTATATAAAATAACCTGCTTGATGCGTTAAAAGAAGAATTATGAATAACCCAGTCAAAGTAAACTACAAAAGTTATAGTTTAAACCATCTGTCACGCGAACTTTAAGCCGTGAGGCCTTACTTTGATACACGAATGTTAATGAAGGTGACTCATTCACAACTATAATAGTTGAGCCTGTAAATTGTTTACTCCTAAAACATGTAGCCATTAATTAAAATACAGTTATCTCTATTAATAATGCTTGCATTTTTATTTGTATACCCTTTCATTAATATAATATAAAGCTATTTGAGTAATATAGAGTTAGTTAGAAAATTAGCTTAACACTGTTGTGTAACAAGTTTATTACAAAATGACCAAGACAGTTGCTAAAAATACACTTACGAAACAGGTTCCTTTCAGCTATTTACTCAATAGAAAAAGTATAGTGCAAATGTAGCACTCACACGCTTTGGCCAATTTATTGAGAGTAATAGTCCTTACAAGTATTACCTGTTGATGTTACAAAAGGAATATTTGAATACATTGTGGTTTGATTAAGACTTTAGAAAGCTCACTAGTATTATGGTGCCTACTAAGGATCCTACTATGGTCATTTGTTTTTCTCACGAGTAGGTAGACCCATCATTTTCTATGTGATGACGAATTAAGAATTCTACTCCTATTCATACCATGAGTGTCGCAAGAGTTGACTAAAGGAGCCAACGACGCCGGACAGCAGTACTGAAAAGGGAAAGGAAACTTAACACAATTCCTTTTTTTTTTTGACGTTCTGGAATGCCTTACGCACTTCGTTCCCCCCCCCCCCCACGGGAACAGGGGATTCACTTTGTGTGGGACTCCTGACTGACTCGCCAGACTACCCACTAAACCACCACGGTGTGTCACTCTGCGNACCCACTAAACCACCACGGTGTGTCACTCTGCGCCTGAGACGGGAGAGATCCGGGAACAGCTTTCTAACGCCATCCGGACCCCTCCCAGCGCCTGCCCGCACTGAAGCGGGCACCGTCTTCTAATGTTAAACTCTCAAAGTGGGCGACGTACGGCACACGCGTAACGTCGCCCCCCTCGCGGGTGGCCTCTGAAGCGGATGGGGAGGAAAACTCGTCCCACCCATCCGCAGCCATACTCAGGGCGGCAAGGGGCGCTGGTAGGCGTCCCTCCGCCACCCGGTTCGCCGGCGGCGGGTCGGGTCCGAGTGGAGATCGTCCTCTCGGGCCTTTTCCGCCGCCTTCTTCTGCGAGATGACTTCCTCGTAGAAGGTTGCGCCCGCGGTAAAACTGTTGCCGCGCCACGTGACCCCTACTGGGGCCCTGGGACCGGGAGAGCTCGAATCGGATATATAAATGATCCGAGAGCGTCTCAACCTCATCCAGGACACACCAGGTCCTTACTCGTGCGGCGACAGCAGGGGTAGCGAACGAAAGGTCCACTATCGACCCCCCCTGCTGTCACACGCACTTATTGGTGGAGCCTCTGTTCAGGAGCCCATCCGGCCAGCGTGGTGTACTAGATCAAAACCTCCTTAGTAAGAAGAGGCCAATGTCCTGCGGTGGACTAATAAAGGATTTAATGACAGTTTTCTAGTTTATGATCTGATAAAATTTTACATTAAATATCACTCACTCACATGACGTGAGTGAGATCGTTCTTTCGAAGGTCATAACAAATAATTTTCTAAATTTATCGCTCTTACTTTGTGAGAAACTCTTTAAATTTATCTGTTCAGAAAAGCCGTGCGTTTTATAAACATATTAGTAATAATAAAGTTTTTTGTTTGGAATTTTTAGTTTAAAACTCTTAAACTTCCTGATAGATAGCATTTAAGTTTTCGAAAGTTTAGTCCAAATAAAATGACATACAATTATTTTTGTTTTATTAAAAATCAAATCTTATTGTTCATGTATGACGAAACTTTCAATTACAGATACAGTTTGAATATAAATCCTGAATTTACACGACTGTATATTTTATTTAAAAAAATAAGACGTTTGTAAATTTTATGTATTAATTATATCTTACATCAAATTTCATAATTTATTAGAAAAAATAAATTCTGTGTCATATCGGTGACCTAAAGGTGACTTCAGAAGCATTGGACTTTGAAGGCCTGATAAAAAAACCTTTAACACGCATCATCAATTCCATGATTGAAGTCTTATAAACGCCATTGTCATCCTAGATTTTCGGATTTGCAGTTTGGAGTTACGTTCGTAAACAAGAACGAGTCAGTTTCGAGGTTGCTCTTTAATAACTTTTCAAAACACAAATCAAGCTAAGTCATGCGTTTCAAGTTACAATAAGTATTATTTGTGTAATGATCCGTCTGATATGAAGGTCAGAAGGTGTCCCTGTCTATGTGATATCTCCAAATCACAGGACATACATACGGGTATCACCCTATCCGTCTTCCCTTCTCATAATTTACCGTTCCCCTTATTCCTTTATTCTAAAATCCATCACATTCCCAAGGAAGGCTAGCGTTAGGCAGGCGGCCGGCTATAAAATAAGTTTTCAAAACCACTATTTGCAATAAGAAATAGTGGAAACGAAGGCGATAGGGCTAGGGCATACCCCTTAAACATCGCATTTCAGCTACATGCTGACGAGTGATAGAGAAGAATCGAGGAATAAAACTCATTGCACCGATCCCAAATAAAGTTGGGAAAAGGGTAGGGAGATGATGATGATTTTCCGTCTTATATTATAAGATGAGCCAAAATCTCTTAGAATACTAAGAGATTTTGGCTTTTGGCACTTAGCAGTTCAATTTTTTTTCAAATGTAATAAGTCCTCTTTACTTATTACTTCTCTGAAGTTCAACTATTACTAAAGTTATCAATAAATTCAGACAATTGCTTATTTACAACTCTCCGTAATAACAAAAATATTATAATATTTATTCAATAATTAGGTGAGTCAAGTTGCAATAACAGATGCAACTTGTGTTCAAAACAAAAATGAAATATATTTCGCAAAAGCATTAAAAAAGCTCATAAATACCATTACTGCTAAAGTTAGTACTTAAAGGTCATTATTAATATGTATTATAATTAGTTATTTAATGAGCATGTATTTATAAAATATAATTTTTGTAACGCTGCAGGTGGGGATATAGAACGACACTAATGAATCTCCAAAAAGTAAAGCAAACGCTATTTTGTTTGAGTTTTAGTCGACGTTTTCCTGGTGAGGGGAACAAGTGGAGTATATTTACAAAACACATTGGAAATGTTCATTCGTTTCACATCAACCCGTCACTTACTAAAGGAAAGCAAAAAAAGTCGGGTGCTTGACAGACGGCTGACCACATGCAGACGTCCTTTCCCTCCCTTGCCCCACACTTCGGACCGCGACCCTCGCCTACTGAGTGACGTACCAGTCTCAAAGAAGCTCCATTAACCACCAACTTTAAGGGCTCAACGAAGATGCGAACGCGTTGTAATAAATAAAGCGGTTGAGACAGATAAATTATCTTTGACTTGCGCAAAGCTACCCTTGACAAATTATCTGTCATAAAAGCTAAAAACAAATTTGTTTGGAAACTTTGTAAATAACAACTCGAATTGTTTTGCAAATCTTAATAAATATGAGTTTGTTGGATTTTTTCGCATCAAAGTTACTAAAACGTATTTATTACTTTACCAACTCGTTTATCGATTCATTATCGTAAGGCGGCATAGTGGACTATAGGGTGGAATCGGGAAGAGCGCGAGAGTTGATGTTGTTCAAGTTTTAATTGCTTTTATCACAGACCTCCGCTTTTAGAGGGTGAATGTGCGTGAGCACTGTGTAGAGTTATCAAATTCAATCTTTTAACAGCCAATAAATTAATAATAGTGCGCCACTTAAAACTTAAATTCATCTCAGGTTGTTGAAAGCGAATATGCAATTTTACTAGTTATTTTTCAAAGGAGAATAATGCATTAGTTGTACAACTGGATAATATTTTCTAACAATTTTAGTAATATAACAATATTTTTATTATATAACTCGGAATTTTCGAGATTCTGAAGTATCAAATTCTAAGCTAATTTTGAGGTTATCTCTATGAATATTGATATACAGTAAATATTTTGCAATGCAATTTCGTAGGATGAGATTCAATATAAATAAGAAAAATGTATATTAAACTGGTATTACAGGCAATAGAATAGAGTCGAACTCTGCAGGAAGTGATTCATTTTCAGAGGGAATGCCTCATCAGTTATTCTCAAGTTGCCAGTGTAGCAATATACTATACTATATATTTTATTAAGATACTCAAGTGAAACCCTAGTATCAAAAGCATTCATATTGACGTAACCTTTTCCTATTACATTTCTTTTTAAATTTAACAGTATCTACAAGTAAATTGAACTTTATTACTTCCACATTCATAGATATTTATCCTTTATTACAATATTGGTAATAATTGGTTACACATTTTTTGTTTTTTAAATACTTTAAAGTAAACATTGGGTTGTTGGGATATGGTCTATACAAGAACTAAGGCAATTATTGAATAATTTAGCTAAACTTTAAATGAACAAAATCCAAGAACTGTGGAATACTAATTGGATTTTTAAAAATGTGAAGGTGTAAAATCTACAAGCTTTATATATATTTAAATCTCAATAGCAATAGAAAAACGACTGTAGACAGCGTGTGGTCTACAGTACAGTCTCCTTTACTGAATAAAAAACACTAATTATGAAGTACGTTTTCACTCTCATCGTCAACAGTCCCATAGAATTGTTTATTTTCTAAAATAATTAAGCAAGAACAATACGATGTTTCCTTTTTATTTGATTGCAAAAAGATCAACAGCTTTATCTATCTTTATTTTCATAAAATAAAAACAAATTATTATCAAAATTTATAATTTCGTATCCAGTCGGGTCCAGTCCAGTTGAAATCTCGAAATGATTATAATAGGAACAATATGTCATAATGATTACAGGACAGCCCACCCCATTCCTGGTCCGCATCGGTTGCCCCGCCATTGTCCTTTGCTATCCAATTAACATGAAACATGTCAAGCGTCGATTGCGACTGATGGTACGCTGTGTCACTAATTATCGACCTTTGTATAAATAATACACGCACATCACACAATACACCTATTTATCAAATGTAACGTGAACAAAACAGGGAACACACAGATATTTATGTGATAAAACAAACATTAAATTACAATAATGCACGTTTCTCCAGACGAATCGATGATCTCTGGAGCCGAAACGTACTAGAGTAGAGACTGCGATTAGCCAGACGTAATGTAGTGCAACCTGCGACACGATGAACCGATGGTTTAAAGAAAGTGACTGGAAGCGGATGGATGCAGACTGTCCAGGATCAGAATGATTATAGCTCTTTGACGGATACCTTCGTTTAGCGATGGACAGCGATAGATAACATTTTTTTTAATATATAGAATGGTGGACGTAGGAACAGAAGAATAACTAGACATAACCCAAAAAACATAGTAGAATTGACAGAAATAAAAGGGAAAGAATGACGCTGCCGTTTTAATCGAAGTTAAGGCATTCCAGGGACTGATTGCGTGTAGTACATATTAACATTTCTTGCAGATTGCAACCATTTATTTCTTTGTTTGGTTGAAAGCGTTTTTATTCTACCTCTATTGCAGTCCACTGCTGGATAAAGGCCTCTCCAAATGCAAAAAAAATATAATAAAACTAAATTATTATATTTCATTTTATTATATTTTTTTTGCAATTGGAGAGGCCTTTGTCCAGCAGTGGACTGCAAAAGGCTGATGATGACGATGATGATGATATTATATTAAGTCTATATAGACAACTTAAGCCTTCATTAAAGACAATCGTCACGACAAACGATGTTTACACGAGCGCTGCAGCAGACATGATTATTTTGTTTGTATTTAATCAAAACAGAATGTAAATAGTAACATTTAAATTCATTAGAATTCCTTGAGTATATTCATTCATTTATTTAAATGAACGCGAACATTTATTGTATAATCCCTAATTAAAATACTCTAACAATCTCAAATGTTCATAAAACGAAAATAATGATACGAAAGTAATATCAAGACTCAGTCGGTAACGAGGTATCTCCGGAACAAATCATGCGTACTCATTGAATCCTCTTTCGCTAATCCCCCTCCATACATAAGCCGAGCAATAGAGATATGATAGACGTTATTAATTAGATGTCGTTACGTCTTATGCCGTTTCATTGTTAGAAAAACCCATAGCTTTAAGTGACGTTGCCCTAGCGACGAAATATTCTCCCTCGTAACACCCCTTGGAGGCAAACAAGTGTTATAACGTTATTTATTTTTATACAATTATACAGAAAATTGGATTTTTATTCGTGGTATACGGACTTGTACTTAATTTTATGATTTTAAATAGCTTCATTTACATTTTCCACTTATATCAATGTTTCGTGATAATATTTTTCAAGAAACTTGTCTCTAAATAGTAAAATAGAAAGACCCCCTAGTACTATGAGTGAGAAAAATTAATTCTGTATTTCTTTATTGTTTGTTCTATCTCTTTGCTATACTTGCTTAAGTTTTTTACTCTCCATCTAATAATTACATTAAGCTAGCATTATAACAGGTAAATAATAAAATGTTATTTAAAAAAAAACATTTCTACGCCAATACCTCTATCATACAAATAAAAAGATATACACATGAATAACGTCGAGTTTCATGCTAATGAAAATGAGGTTATAAAAATCGTCGCTATGATCACTCCCCAAGATGGGGCACCAATCCCATGGCAACACCCGGGACCACATGAACGCTACCCGAAATGGGGAAGCACTTAGCGCACCATAAAATCTGTTGCGACAGAGCACCCCTCCGTGCCCTCAGATGAAGTGTAATTGATTCACATCAACCGTCAAAATATAGAGGCATATCGATATTGGAATTTGTTGTATAGAATATAATAAAATTAAATAAATTTTATTGTACATACATTACAATATTATAATTCAATATTACAAACGGATACGTACAATAGGCGGCCTTATTCCTAAAAGCAGATAAAAGAATAAAATAATAAACATGGGGTAGTTTAGGTGTATTGATTACCGTAGGAGAATCACTCTTCGGCACTAATGGAAGAAAAACTTAAAAGTAATTTATACGATTTTCTATGTAAATATTTTAAATATTAGAAATTTAAGTATTTTCTTAAATGTTTCCACCACACTCGAAAATGTAAATAGATAAAGGAAAACTATAAAAATAGTTGTATTATTACATACAAACATTTAAGTGAGATAAGAAATATATAGAATATAGTTTTAGAAGCATTTTTGTGTCGAGGGATTCAATTTCACAAAATTTACTTGCCAATTTTCTGTCAACGAACACTCGCTGTAATTATCCACGTTATTGCAACCAGACTGTGAATTAAAATTTATTTTAAAACCCCAGTATCGGAGCGGCAAGTCTACTGTTACGCGCCATTTCATGCGTAATTTGATATTCGGATGACAAATTAGTTGGCAAGCGCCCGGTGCACAATGTTTCGCTGAAATTACAGGGAACGGTGCGTCAATGAAGGGCTGCCGTGTCCGCTCGCGCCTGCTTCTCAGTTGTATAGTTCCAACCGACACCGGCAACTTGTTGGCTCTAATTATAGAATACTTTTAATGTATCCAGATTCGATTAAAAAGTTCTAAAAATGACAGAAAACATTGCTTATTTGATCTTTATTATCTCTTAAAATAATACTTGTAACATAGATAAAGAAGATTTTGCTTTATTTATTGATAGTGATTAAAATCATAATAATATTTGCTAATCCAAAATATCTAATGCGACTTAAAGCAGTAAGAATTAATGCTATTTCAAAATAAAAACTGTTTAAGTTTATACACCATACTATTGAATAATCTTACAAGTCCTTAAAATTAATTACCTGACTATTAACATAATTTTAATGTTGAAATAGTATAAACGACTTAAATATTAGAGGTTTGAATACAAAAACTTAGAACAAGATTCTCCTCCCTCGAACGGGTTCGTCACAGGCGTCGAAGAGCGGTAATTGGACGGGCGTAATTACTCCTTGCTTGTAAAGCCATCATCTTATCATCTCCGAAAGGGTATTAGCGAAAAACACAACCTAGGGGGGTACACGACCGACTGCGGCAACCAAGACAGCCGACGACTTAGATGGTTATTAATATCTTTGTAGGACTCGGGAAATAAGCAACGGCCTCTCAAAGGGTAGACGTCAAAACAAGGCAATTATGAGATAGGGTAATTAGGTTTATATATAATCGTTATGCTTTTGAGATTAGATTCCATTAAAATTGTTTGAAAATTTAACACAAACATTATTGATATTACCTGCCATTCATATAAACATCCTTATAGTTGACATTAAATGTCAATTATAAATGTGTATAAAAATACACGATACTTGAGGAGATTAGTGTCCTAGCCTTTTCTGTGATAATAAATGCCACTAGCACACTGAGTTACTAACCAAAACAACCTACAACAAAAATTCATCTGTCTCTAGATAAATTTTAATCCTAAATCTAAATCAACCAAAAATGATTTCTTACATGGACTAAATTCGCATTTTGTTAAAAGCACTCGTTGTAAAACCACTAACACAGTTACATAAGTCAACAAGCCCGTTATCGACAAACTTCGTAAACCAAAGGGTGAAATTTCTCTCGAGCCTCTCGCTTGATATCTTGTCTTCTTGACAGATTTCAGTGTAATCAGTTTTTAGACAAATTGTCTTACATCATTGCTGTCTAATATTTTGCGGTAAGTGCAAAATAAAAGCATAATTCGGTTGAAATATTTTAATTTGACAAATCGTCTTAAATATGAGTCCAGTTTTTATCAATGAATAATCGTTACATTAATATGTTTTAAAAAAAGTATGTAACCAGTAGATAGATAGATATACCTACTGCCATTAACATATACAAGTGTAGCCAAGATTTACTTTTTTTTCCTGAAATCCGTCAATTAAAACAATATCAGTAAAATCTTAAACTTGCGTAGGGAACGGATATAAAGGGTACATACTTTTATGTAAATCAAAGAAAAATGTGAGTTGAAAACACTAAACAACAAAAACATTACATTAAACATCAACTTTTACTTTCAAGAAAGAGGTATTGTAATTATCATCCTGTACTGTAATTATCATTTAATACCGTACATTTTAGGAATCTAAAAACCTGTTTAAAATTTACAGTGCAATGTGTTGTTGAAAATTCAACTTTTAGTCTCTTTGTCACGCTTTGACTCACTTTCATAGTAAAAAAAAGCTCGGGTCGAAAGTACACGCGCATTTATGAAGGCTAAAAGAACAATTTTGTTAGGTGCCCGTTGGAAATTCGTTGACTTCAAAAGGCGTTTTAACAACGCTCTTTTTCAATTTATTGCCTTTACTAAAAGTGTATCAAAAATTTGCTGGCTATATATTAACAGAGGTACGAGTGCTTTTATAAACGGAATGTTAATTGAAGTATCACGAAGCTAGATTGTAAATTAATGTTAAATTAATTTAACTGAGTGTGTCACATACTCATAATCCTGATTTCTTTTTAAAGTACTACAGACGAAACTTGCTTAACAATGTAAAAGGCCAAGTCAAGCAGGCGCGAGCGATATATTCGATTCTTGCGGGTATAATAATATTTGCACTTATATCCCATTAGCTTTATGTATGCTAGTATGTTTTATGATTACCCTACATATATGCAGTAATGAGTTTTTTTTCATAATTTAGTCGTACTACAAGTTAATATTTTGTTTTAGATTATTAAAAGAGAGATAAAACTAAAATATGAGCTTCGTTAACACCTGTTTCCTTTATCAAAGTTAAACCTTAGAAACGTTGATATAGGTATGTATATAG
>PKRV01002452.1:0-57346 GCA_003709505.1 Hyphantria cunea
ATAGATAGAGAAAAACCTACACTAAACATGAGTAATATGAATAAATTAGATTATTAAATATATACCATATTAATAGATACGCAATACATATGAATTTAACATACATAAATATAATACTATACATAAGTAGTAGCACACAGGTGTTAAGGTTGTGTTTGTGCTGCCAATTCATTCCAAAAAGATCACGTTCTTTGGACTTGAACGAAAGACGGTTTGTAGAGATCCTGATTTCGGTGGGGAGCGCGTTCCATAGAAGAACAGACTGCACACAGAAGGAAGAATGGATAAAGTCGGAGTTGTGTGAGGGGCATTGAAGAAGCATATTGTTTGTGGAACGAAGATTTCGGTCGTGGTTGGAGCATAACAAACGATGGCGAGTTGCAAGGTATTCAGGTAACGATGGTAAGTTGAGGAAAGAAAAAAGAGTAGTCAGTGCTCGCATATTGCGGCGCTGGCGAATTAGAAGCCATTGCAGTTTAAAACATAAAGCGATGACAAAGGCACGTGGTCATACTTGCGAAGATTAAAAACGAATCGAATACAGTTATTGACCAATCGGTCTAATTTATTGAGAAGGTCTGCATTGAGGTCGTAACAACACCAATACCATAGTCGATTAAAGGGAAAATCAGGGACTGCACAAGCGTAGCTTCAGTGCTAGCGGGAAGAAAGTTTTTTAAACGATATAAGGCGCGGAGACATTTGGTTACTTTCTGGCTGACGTGTGTAACTTGTGCCCACGAAGGTCGAGTCGATATGTAGTCCCAGGTTCTTCACCACTTCACTAAGGGGTATAGTCACATTGTTGTATGTAACTGGTGGGATTAACGAAATATCTAATCTTCGTAACATTTGTTTACTTCCCACGACGATCACCTGGCATTTGGTTGGATTTACCGCCAGACACACAGTTTATGGACATTTTAAATTGTTATTCGTATGTTATTCACAATCAATCAATCAATCAACAACCCATAACGTCCCACTGCTGGGCTCGGGTCTCCTCTCAGGAGAGGGTTAAGGCCATACGTTCCCACGCTGGCCAAGTGCGGGTTGGGGACTGGCAAGACAACGTTGTGGCTACGTAATCTTACCGTCGGATGTTTTCAAGCCGCCCAAAGGCCTCCAACTAAACTTCACGACTGTTATCCTATGATAACAACCGGGACCGACTGCTTAACGTGACCTCCGAATCACGTTATTCACAAAGTTGACAGTATTTTTTATAGGGATTTCAAATTAATTTTTCGAATTAGGAGTAAATCCTTTCTCTGACTTTATAAATATACAATTAACGGACAAAAGTACACCCAGGCTTAGAACAAAAATTTTTGCATTATACAGATTGTAAGCAAATAAAGAAATAAAAAATAAATAAATTAAAGTTAAATTTCGACTACTGAGCTTTAATTATCTTTCTGGTGCGAATATCAACGATGATAATTGAACGACGATTTACCCGACTTCAAAAAAGGAAAAGATTCTCAATTGAACTGCTTTTTAAATGTTTGTTACCTCAGACTTTTCGATCTTGATTATTCTATTTATATTTGAAAGCTATATCCTGTGTGGTCCCATTTCAATTTGGTCCAGTTCTTGAATTTAGTTTATTTTTCTTAAAATTTTGATTATGTCTACTGTATAGGTGATTGTATTGCCGAATCTACTTCAAGTGCAAAATAATACAGTAATAATATTTAATTTAATGGTGTAATTTTATGGGCCAGCAGTGTACAGACTTGTCGGTTATAACGTGATCACCGCTGTTTGTTTCATTGAAGCGTAGCGTTGCGATAATACCAACATCAGATACAACTGCACAGTAGTGCCATCACTCCGGGTCAGTTTCCATTAAAGCATATAAGGATACAAAAGAGCAGACGGTGGCCTATCAAGTATCCCACACGAAACGGGGTAATTTTTAAAAAAAATCGTCGCCCTGTAAATATTCCATTAAGAATTTAACAAATCAGCGATTTTATTTTTTCCATTACCCAGTGCGAATGTCACAATTAAGACAATATAACGACGCATAGACCTCCACAGCTCCCACTCAAACAAACAGTCGACTAAAGTCAAGCAAGTAACTTAAGAATTTTTCGAAAATAATTGTTAATTATATTTCCATTTCCAAAGAACTCATTAAAACGCTTATTTAGCCATTTCGTATGTAAATGATACAATTTCTCACATAAAATGCCTGTTCGAAAAAGATAATAGTGCCTTGCAGCGGAGCGAACTTATGACATTTTCATTTCTTTTATTGTTACTAATTGTGCTTGTATTATTGACAATGTTTTGATTATTATTTAACTAAGATAATAGTAAAACTTGAACACCCAGTTTTATGTAGAGACCTGCTTTCCTTAATGTGTCCAATACATAAAAGACATATCTATAAATTAATACGTGAAAATAAAACTTTGTACCACTTTTCACGATAATCATGCGAACGAAGAAGTATGAAATTTGGCGCAGTAAAAGTTTATTTGGAGTCCATATAAACATACACTCCTCAGAGCAGAAAGCTAAAAAAATGAATTAAAAAAAACAAATAAATGAATGATAGTAGAATATCGACCACCGGTCTATAATTTTTTTCTGGCGACCATCAAAGATGATAGTTTTGACTACTGTATACCTGATTGTATTCCCGAATCTATTTAAAGTTAAGTTCAGTTAAAGTTCAGATGGAGGCAGAGGCGTCAAGCTCGTGAAACACCCGTGTGCAATCATTACTCTAACGCACTTTAGTAAGCTTAGCACCCTTCAGTAAGTGCACAGATTCATTTAAACGGACGGACGGCGCCTTAATTTCGTGCGGGAATCCTCTCGGATGCCATCAACTGGTGGCTATTTCGGATTCGAACCGACTAAAAACAGCACACCGACTCGAGTATTAGGAGTCGGGGAACCAGGTGCACCCTCGTAAGGAAATCCCTGGAGCCCCGACGTACGGCGCCTCTAACACTGCAACGCCCGTGTGCACTGTACACTCTGCACTATAGGTAAAGGCGCCTCTGTATTGTGTAGGGGTGCAGAAATAAAAAAAAATATAAAAAAATATTGCGGTCGAACCTAGATACCAATATGGGTATCAAATAAAAGGGCTTAAAGTATTTTTTTTATTAGCAAGTAAACAAAGCTTGTTTTAAAAAAATCTATTAAAATATTTCACTTGTTTTATTTTAGAAAGAAAACACAAGAAACAATATAAACAAACAGGAACAAAACAAAGCACTCTAGTAATATCAGCTATCTTTATTAAATTCATTGAAGAAGTGAAAAAATACAAAGTACTTTAAATTCTTTATTTATTTTCAAGCCTTTGAAGGCTGTTTTCCCTGCAAAGTCCCATAAAAGTCTAAGATCTCTAGCATTACTTGTACATCTAGAATAGAGGTTGTTATGAATATCATATTATCACTGTAAATATATAAAATATCAGTTGAGTTTAGCTGTTTTCTTATTGAAGTAGTAAATTTGTGAGGTGAGTGGCTTATTACGCAATATTGTGTGGTTTGCGGTTGTAACATAATTGCACAATCATTACTAAACAAATTATATGTAGACAGGATACCAATATTATACGCAGTAAGGCAAAGCTCCAGTTTCATTCAAAGCCATTTTACATTTATATCATTTTTAAGCCTCGACGAGTTTGACGTCAAAGTCTTTCTGTGTGTGTCATCGTAGCACTTAAGCAGATGGACCGATTTCGATGCGGTTTTTCATTTGAAAGCCACATTCCTTGCGGTGGTTGTTAGCTATATTTGGTTAATATCGTTCTAGCTGTGTAAGAACTTTTTTCCAAAATGATGTAAGGTATTTTTGGCATATGATTACTCGATTTCAATTACTCGGTATCAACTGCCTCATTGGTCTAGCAGTTGACGTATGCGAGTGCCGATCTTGGTCTTGGGTTCGAATCCCGTGTCAGGCCGAAACTGTTATTTAGTTTTTATCATTATAGAAAGTCCATCATTATAGAAAACGTAGTCCAGGTTCGTGGCCATTTAGAGAGTAAGGCCAAATTGGCCTCGAAGAAGTTCGTAGTGCTCAACAGATCGATACAGTATTTCACTCCGGCCCACCGCCTTTTGCTTTATAAAGCGCAGGTCCGTCTTCATATGGAATGCTGTCCCCATCTTTGGGCGGTGGCTCTTAAATATCAACTCCTCCCTTTGGACAGCATTCGACTAAGATTCAAGATATTTGATTACCAAGGACTTTCAATTCGGCTAGACTCTTTGGCGATACGTAGAGATGTAGCTTCGCTGTGCATCTTCTACTGTATTTACGATGGATACTCCGAGGAATTGTTCGGACTGATTCCAGCCGCCTCTTTCCTCCATCGTCCTACGCGACAGAAATCTCATCCCCTTCATTTAGTCCCTCGTTTTTGTCGGTAATCGCAACAAAGAGTAACCTATGTCCTTCCTTAAGAATCAACGTATCTCCATGCCAAATTTAATTGAAATCGGTGCAGCGGTTTGGCCGTGAAAGCATAACAAACAGAGTTAATATAAAAATGGATTATCAAAGGCTGTTAATGTTTGACGACCTCATCATATTACCTTACAAGAACATTAAAAAAAGGATCTTTTTTTACATTTTTAGAAATAGCCTTAAGAATTCAACAATACAGCTACTACTGGAAAGCATTCAGTTGCCAGTCACATTTGTTTCATAAAACGTTCTGATATTTGATTCCGTATAAGGCAGCTCGGAGTTCGTGCGATCGTTANTATGTATATATTGTAACTTCACGAATATATATTTTTTTCCCAACACAATGTATCTACCCCACAAAATTTCTACACCATCCAAAGGTTGGCTGGTAGAGAATGCCTTGGGTATTAAGCCCGCCGTTGTACACGTGTGCATGAAGTTTAAAAATAAATAAATAAAATAAAATAAAAAAAATATACAAAAAATAATTGCGGTCGAACTTAGATACCAATATGGGTATCAAATAAAAGGGCTTAAAGTATTTTTTTTATTAGCAAGTAAACAAAGCTTGTTTTAAAAAAACCTTTTAAAATATTTCACTTGTTTTATTTTAGAAAGAAAATACAAGAAACAATATAAACAAAGAGGAACAAAACAAAGCACTCTAGTAATATCAGCTATCTTTATTTAATTCATTGAAGAAGTGAAAAAATACAAAGAACTTTAAATTCTTTATTTATTTTCAAGCCTTTGAAGGCTGTTTTCCCTGCAAAGTCCCATAAAAGTCTAAGATCTCTAGCATTACTTGTACATCTAGAATAGAGGTTGTTATGAATATCATATTATCACTGTAAATATATAAAATATCAGTTGAGTTTAGCTGTTTTCTTATTGAAGTAGTAAATTTGTGAGGTGAGTGGCTTATTACGCAATATTGTGTGGTTTGCGGTTGTAACATAATTGCACAATCATTACTAAACATATTATATGTAGACAGGATACCAATATTATACGCAGTAAGGTATAGTAAAGCTCCAATTTCGTTTAAAGCCATTTTACATTTATATCATTTATAAACCTCGACGAGTTTGACATCAAAGTCTTTTTATGTGTGTATCTGTCTGAGGCATCGTAGCACTTAAACAGATGGACCGATTTCGATGCATTTTTTCATTTGAAAGCCTTTAGCCTTTAGCCTTAGCTTTTTCCTTGCGGTGGTTGTTAGCTATATTTGGTTAATATCGTTCTAGCTGTGTAAGAACTTTTTCCAAAATGATGTAAGGTATTTTTGGCATATGATTACTCGATTTCAATTACTCGGTATCAACTGCCTCATTGGTCTAGCAGTTGACGTATGCGAGTGCCGATCTTGGTCTTGGGTTCGAATCCCGTGTCAGGCCAAAACTGTTATTTAGTTTTTATCATTATAGAAAACGTAGTCCAGGTTCGTGGCCATTTAGAGAGTAAGGCCAAATTGGCCTCGAAGAAGTTCGTAGTGCTCAACAGATCGATACAGTATTTCACTCCGGCCCACCGCCTTTTGCTTTATAAAGCGCAGGTCCGTCTTCATATGGAATGCTGTCCCCATCTTTGGGCGGTGGCTCTTAAATATCAACTCCTCCCTTTGGACAGCATTCGACTAAGATTCAAGATATTTGATTACCAAGGACTTTCAATTCGGCTAGACTCTTTGGCGATACGTAGAGATGTAGCTTCGCTGTGCATCTTCTACTGTATTTACGATGGATACTCCGAGGAATTGTTCGGACTAATTCCAGCCGCCTCTTTCCTCCATCGCCCTACGCGACAGAAATCTCATCCCCTTCATTTAGTCCCGCGTTTTTGTCGGTAATCGCAACAAAAAGTAGCAGTAGTAGTCGCAGCGGTTTGGCCGTGAAAGCATAACAAACAGAGTTAATATAAAAATGGATTATCAAAGGCTGTTAATGTTTGACGACCTCATCATATTACCTTACAAGAACATTAAAAATAGGATCTTTTTTTACATTTTTAGAAATAGCCTTAAGAATTCAACAATACAGCTACTACTGGAAAGCATTCAGTTGCCAGTCACATTTGCTTCATAAAACGTTCTGATATTTGATTCCGTATAAGGCAGCTCGGAGTTCGTGCGATCGTTACATTTTATATCCCCTTTTACGCACTGCATAAAAATAAGAGTATAATGTTTGTATATAACACGGCGATATAGGAAAAATTATATCTCATAAAGATATATATATATATATGTATATATATGTCACCTAAAGATTGTAAAAACCGTTCGATTATATTCTACCTAGTTAGATAGTAAACTGTCGAAAGATTGCCAACTGTGACCTACTTCTTACAATCATCATCACCAACAACCCATAATGTCTCACTGCTGGGCTCGGGTCTCCTCTCAGGGGAGGGTTAAGGCCATTTAAACCGCACATGGCCATGCTGGCCAAGTGGGGTTTGGTGACTGGCAAGAATACGTTGCGGCTATGTATCTTGCCGTTGGATGTTATTAAGCCCCTCGAAGGCCTCCAACTAAGACTGCCTTACGTGACCTCCGAATCACGGAGACGCTCAAGGTAACATGCCACCAGCGGTCACCCATCCAGGTACTGAACGCGCCGTCGTTGCTTATCCTCGGTGATTGTTTCTAATCAACTGGGCTATGAGCGCCTTAGAATATAAGGAACTATTGTTCGTTAATTTATAAAGTATCGAAGTAAAATTGATAAATCACAATCAAACGTCATATTGTCGACTGTCACTGATTGGTCGGTCTTACAGTAAGCCATTCTATGACCATAGAGTAAGGTTGGAACTTTTTTGATTTACCATAAATTCATTTTACCACCACAACAATTTTAATGTTACTAATTCTAAAACAGTCAGGTATTTTTAACATGAAATCAATTTACAATCACAAAAATACTTTGCATTCGGGAACAAACGAATTCACAAACAAATATGGCGGAATGGGATATACGCTCTCAACCAATCAGCAGCGAGATGCGATCCGTCGTATACCATATTACATTTTGACGGTTCAACTTCGATAGATTATAATTTAATTAAAAATAATACGTTATATTGTAAGCAGTATGTTCCGGTTCAGAATCTTTCGCCAGTGTACAATATAGCAAGACAGATAACAATTTAACGGTTTTGTCTAATTAACAACAATCTGACGATAACATATACATAATAATAATAATAAAGTTTATTTTCTCTTCATAAATAATGGTTCTTTCAATAATATTTGAGTCCAATACATACACACACGTTTCATTGTCATATGGGGTGTCGTATGAGGATTTATGATCATTTAAATTCCCTAAAATCGGCACTAAAATATGACTCCAAATTCTGTTTTCCATCTCACATTGTCGCAATAAATTCGAAAACAATTGATAAAAATATTTAAAAATTACCGGACTGCGTCAATATCTATCATCTTTATTAAATTTAGTTTTTTTTTATTAAAATCATATATTATATACATATATATATAATGTAATCACCGTTTTGATAACATAAATACCATTCATTTGTTCCATACTAATCTATTGGCACCACTCAATACGAAACGTCGTTTAGGCTCTAGGGCGTGCCAAAGAAATATACATACATGCATACACTCGGAAAACATAACCCTCCTTATTTCGCAGTCAGATAACAACAAAAACTTCATTAATTCGCTTTAACCAAACTACATTTTAATAATATTTTTCAATTCAGGTCAGTTCTAGCAGTTAATATATCGCTGAATGGATAAGCAATAACAAAAATATAAAGACCACACGCTGTTCCCGACGCTTTACTATATAAATATATTTTCTGTGATGTTTAAGATTTTCTGTAAAAGCTTTCCCTTGAATTAGTATAAATCTAGTAGCGTTATAGCTCGTTGCTTTAGCATTTTAGAGTACAGTTAAGTGCAACAGTTTATCTTGGAAACGCGCTTGTTTCTCGGCAACAAAGGCGGAAATCTAAATAGTTTCCTTTAATTAAAATAAAGAGCAGACGTATCGCCTGATGGTAAGAGATTATCACCGCCCATGGACACCCACAACACCGGAGGCGTTCCATGAAAAAAACACAGATAGTTAGTAAAATATATAAGTCAAGATGCTTACCTGATGTGTCCCATACGGAGAAGGTGACTCTGTAGTCAGCTACAGTGCAAGTGCACCCATATTTCTCAAAGCCGGTTGGTGTGTATGCCTAAAACAAGCGATATTTATAAATTAAATATTGATCATCTGACATACAACGACGTCTAGTATCAAACTAAGCAGAGCCTGTACTATTAAAACTACGTTGACTGATAAAAAACTTATATACTTTTGAAAAAAACATACATAAGTAGTAAATATACATAGAAAAATATCAAATTCCGAAAAACTATCCCGACAGCACAACGCGTTTGTCACATACATTTCCACAACGCCGCCGAGGCAGTTTTTCTTTAGAAACAAAGCCTTCTCTTGTCTCGCACGCATAAAGATAAACATACATGAAACCGACACAAAGAAAACCCAGACTCAGAACAACAATTTGTGGATCACATAAAGTGTTGCCCCGTGTGGGGTTTGATGAGTATGGTGATCACCATTCTAGTAGTCATTTGGCAGAGAAATACATAAAAAAAAAACATCAGCTCGTTGCAGTCCACTGATTGACATGGGCCTTACCCAAGGCACAAATTCTTTTACTATGTATCAAATACAAAATATACGCCTTATTTGTGATAATAACAAAACTATATTGAGCTGATAAAAAACCGGCCAAATGCGAGTCGGACGCACACCGATGGTTCCGTACAAATCTGTAGATATATTATATGATGTGATTAAAAATTTATACTTTTCGAAATTGTACCAAATTTCATGGTTCTGAGTTCACGGGAAGTGTTCTTTAGGTTTTGAATTCTTACGAGTGTCGAAAATTTGCAGCATAAACGGCTGTATGTTTTAATTGCGTTGGCTTANCTCCTTTTTTATATTTTGAATTCTAATTGTAGTAATTGTGTTACTTGTGTGTGCTACTACAAATTATAAACACCTTAGACTGCACGGTTGGCCTAGTGGTTTCAGTGGTCGCCACGCCACTTCCTACTGCGCCAAGTGTTGTGGGTTCAAATCCTACATGGGAGAACACTTTGTGTGATTCATAAATTGTTGTTCTAAGTCTGGGTGTACTTTGTGTCCGTTTCATGTATGTTTGTAAAGATCCCCGCGACACAGGAATGTATATTCCTAATGCGGGAGTTGTCTTTTAAAAAAAAGAAAAAAAAGAAAAAAAACCTAATGTCCATGATATGGTTGTCTGGAAGAGATCGCCGTGAGCGATAAGACCGCCAATTGTTGTATTAATCTTTTTTGTCACTCATTTTATTCAATGTTTTGTAATATGTACGCAATGAAGATAAATAAATAAAAAAAAATAAACACCCAAACCTTAAAAATCCTCTCGTCGGGTAGAAATTTTAGTCGAATGAGGAGTTCATAGCTGCCAAGATGGGTTAAATAATCTCGGAGCATCACTGGGTCATGGTGGCCACGAACCATCTCTAATATAAAACTGTGGGAGTTAACCGACTAGAAACCATTAGGAGAGGAGATGCTAATCAGAAAGTGGCGTTGGATTGGTCATGCGTTGCGGAGACCTGACAACCATTTCTCCAAACAGAGCTTGAAGTGGCAAGCGGGCGGCAAAAGAAAACGCTGTCGACCTCGAAATACTTGGAGGCGATCAGTCGATATCGATCGATACTGCAGAAGACCGAGAGAAAGGTCCTTTCTGAGAGTCCTATGTCGCTGATAAGAGGATATTAAGTAAGTACCGGTGGGGCAAAGTCTATCAAGTTAAAGTGTCGGGAAACAAATCGTAACTTTTCGAAATCTTTCGTTTTTCTTTTGCAGGCTAATTAATTGTCAGATCCTTTATATAAGCATTATAATATGTATTTATAGCTTCCTAAAGTTTCCTTTACCTGAAATTCCCAACTCAATTTCTGAGCTGCCAGCCAACTAAAGTTATTCAATATTTTAGACCTAAGCCCTTTTAGGGTTACTTCTGGTTCAACAAGGGTGTCGACAATGAGGCTTCCAGAGATACGGGTTATTAATGTTTGGAAAGTTTTATACTCGCACCCACATCTTTCAAGGAGCAAAGTCGATTTAAAAATCAAAGATGTTAGCTTTTTTTAAAGTTTTTTTTTACGTTTAAACTTAAAAAGTATTGTATATAGAAATTAGTTTTTGCAGAAGTAGATATTTTCATCCCGGTAAAAAGCGGTTATTTTAATATTGTAAACAGACACTTCAATCTTATTTATTTGTATAGATTATAAAGCTGAAGAGTTTGATTCTTTGCTTATTGCATTTCATGCTCATGAATTACCCATCCGATTCAAAATATTCTATCACTTTTATATAGTCCAATTATCAAGGAAGGCTATAGGTTACATATAATTGAGGTACGGCTAAACTTAGCGGAGTATCAGTAAAATATGATGCAAAAATGGGGGAAAATTATTATGGTCGTGTGGGTCGGCTAGCATTACATACACTAGTAAATCTAATTTGCCTTGTCGCCACATCCAGGTTTTTAATAAAAACCTATGTGAAAAAACATAAAGAATCTCAAAAGATTTATTTGTGTACTAGCTGAGTTTCGCGGTATTAGCCGCGGTTATCATTGTACCTTTACAACCGCAGAGCAAAGCTAGCCTAAAAAAGTAGCCTAAATTGCTCCATATTACATCAGCTTTCCGTCAAAATCGGTCCAGCCGTTTCAGAGAATAGCTAGAACAAACAGACCGACAGAAAAAATGTTATTTTGATACATGTACCATGTATATATGCATTTAGGAAAAAGTGATTATTTTAATATTACAAACAGACACTCCAATTTTATTTATTTGTATAGATTTTTCATAATTTATCAATTCTGTTCTAAAATCAAAAATCTAGTAAAGGATTACTACTTATCATTGTGAATAATTTTTGAATTAATTTTATGTTTTATGTGTATTAGTCCGTATGTGTACGCATACACATATATATTTCAGTATGTACATGTATTTGTGTAGGTATAGGTATGTTTGCGTAATGGGAATAGTGTATAACATTTGTATATCGATCGCTACTATTTTTTTTTGTATGTTTTATGTGTTCCGTGTATGTAAGTTACCCTAAATTTTAAAATTTTGAAACACTCATATCCGTGTAATGGTGGCCTGGAAGAAATCGCCGAGAGCCATAAGACCGCCAATTGTTATACATACTTTGTGACTGTTCCTATTGTACCGGTTCTTACTATGTGTATACAATAAAGAGAAATAAATAAAATAAAATAAAAACTATTTTTTTATATACATTGACTACCTACTAAAACGAACTGATAAAAAAACGCTTAGAGATTGATTTTCATTGAAAGCATAAGCGAAGGATTGGCATTGAAACTGATTTAAAAATATTAAAAAGCTAGTTCTGAGGGAGAATTTCCTAGCTTTAGCTTAAAAATCTCTGGGGCTAAGTAAAGAACTATAGCGATTACAAAAAATCTTAATTCTGTTAACTGATCAAACCTCGAATCGACCCGAGTCTAACTGCTCTTTGTTCATAAATGCTTATATATTTCACCATTTTTTGTCTGTTCAGAAATTCCCGCCATTGTGGATACCACCTACAGGTTATGTCGGAGTCAAACTGACCGAAACTAGCATGCCGTCTCTAGGACTAGTAGCCGGGGAACTAGGTGTAACCTAAGAAAGCCCTAAAAACACTGGAACTGCGATGTACAATAGCCATCGTTTGCTTGGAGATGTCTCTCACTTATATTAGATGGAGGATTAATTCCTATTACGGGAATGGTCATCTTCCTAGCCTTTATTATTTCCAAGATTATTTTGGGTTGGGCTACTACTTCAACCGGTTTTACCTGAATATCAGTTTTTCAACGGAGCGCCTGGCATCGGACCTCCGCAACCCTGAGGGTGAGCTGAATGCGAAGGTTTAACACGTTGTCAGTATATTTAAGGGCATTGACTTTAAAATAACGTTTGCCATAGATGTTTATGACAACCGGAACCGACGGTTTAAGGTGCACGCCGAAGCACGGGTGGGAAACATCGCAATCTGCCATACTCCGCTACCATTAAGAATTTCTTCTAAGAAAAACCCGACCCGGGAATCGATCCCGATACCTCTTGATCTGCAGTCGTTTACACTAACCACTAGACCAACGAGGCAGTCATTAAAAAATATATATAAAGAAAAGGTAAGGCTTATGACTTAAACCACGTCATAGTGCAACGATCTGAAGTTATTGCCTGCCATCCGACCATATATAAAAGTCTTTATAAATGTACTTACATCAAACGTTTATAAGAAGAGACGGTCCATTCAAGTGTATATTGAACTTGCCAGGGTTACCATAATGAGACATCGATTCTGTATACGAAATGGCAAGGTTTCTAAACGATACAAATGGTTCTGCTGATGCATTATTTTGTGTGTATTTAATGCCTTTGGAATAAGCTGACCATTTCACTATTTAGAAATAGGTGTATGAATTGGATGTAGTGAACTGAACGAACAACGATTTGAAAATGAAATGTAACTTCACGATAAAGTAAGTTTAAATATCGGGCACAAATATTTATAAAATACTTATCTAATATATAAAATTCCCGCGGTATTTGTTACCAAAGTCCTTCGAAACGGATGGACCGATTTTTATGAAATTTTGTATGCATATCGGATAGGTCTGTGGAGGAACGGGTCACATGTCTTTCCAACACAAAGGGAGGATCCTCCTCTAACCAGGCGACGTGATCAAGCCTGGCGGGCCACTGCCCAACGGTTAACGTTGGGATGTTGTATATATGTTAATCGGCGCGAGAACTTCTATTGCGAGATTTAGGATTGGTAGTTTCTTAGTTTCCTTCGTTACTCCGTAGTTCAACGTATCTTCGTTTATTATTTATTTATTATCCCTACATTTATTTTTATTTTCAACACAGTGTTTGCCGAGTCTGCTAGTATATTTATTTATACGTGAAAATAAATATGGAATAATGATAAAAGCTTTACACCCCTTTTAAGAAAATTATGCGCCCCTTTTAAGAAACGGAGGAGCATAGAATTTAGACCAGTTGAACTTTATATGTAGGAGAATGAAGAAAGCTGAAAAAAAACCAAAGAAAGAATTGTGGGGCTTATTTCGACCACAGGACGATGACCCCTAGTGTCTCTAAATACATACATGTTCTAGACAAAGAAAAGAATATCGTACTTATATTATTTGCACATTTGTCCTGGATTAGCAGTGAGGGTCTAGTTAGGAAAGTCTATTCTCTATTCTTTTCTAAGAAATATATGCTGCAACTATTGTTGTGAATAATATTTAAGTCTATATGTAGTAACAGACTGGTTCTAGACTCTCAAAAGCCTGACATATGACTCAGATTTCACGTGGGTTGACGTTAAGTTAGAATATGATTAATTGCTCTGAATATTACACGAGATACGTCAAGACAGGTCAGAGTTGAGATCTCGAATGGTTCTGATATCATGACTGGCATGTCATTAAACAAATATAGTGAAATAGACCTATGTATCTATATGTATTATAAATTGCCTATGGGTTGTATAGTTTGTTTTGTTCATCATTGCTTAGATTTTTTTTTATCTTACCATTGGTAATTATTTTATCATTTAACGCGCGCACAAAATCTTAATTTTAAGGGTTTGTGTGTCTGAGGACAGGCCTATGCTCAGTACTAGACTAACAAAGCCAGTTGGTAAATGGACGGAGAAGATGGTGAAGTAAACTGAAAAAAATACAAATATGAAAGCGAAGTACATGTGCTACACGTGTACTGAATATGTGCGTATGTTCGTGAAATGGTATGTGTGTGTTATTATGATGTCACTATATAAAAGTTGCTACCCATACTTCATCGTAAGGGCTTATTCCCATGACCAATACCAGCGTTAAGGAAAGTGTTCATAGCTGTATATGTAAGAAGAACACGACATTCCACTTGAACATTTATGTAAACCATTTCTCTTGGCTTCGCTTAAGTTGAATGCTTTCTAAGTTACAAATATTGTGAGATAATCCAAAAGTCTAACTTCACAGTTTGTGAGTCTGTGTTGGGAATTGCAGAACTAAGGTTTTGTTGCTTTTCTGTTTAAACTTTGAAGAGTAATTTCGCTTCTATATTTTGTTCGTTGAAACTTGAGACCGTTGCCCTTGGGAATAGAATTATTTTATCTTTTTCCTTGAACATAAATTTGCTGGAGTAAATCTTGTTGCTACGCGTGGAATTCTCTTACGTAAGATATTAAAGATGAAAGTTATTTAACATTTTAGGATTATGGATAGGCCGTTTCTCGATGTTTCTATTGCTGTTTACAAGTTTTTATTTAATTTCACCTTTCCCGATTCTTGTCTGTAATCAAATAATACAAGTTAAATTTGATCCATGATTGATTGAAATTTGAATATTACAAAGTTCTGATGATAATACAATTATCTTTAATTGGTATTATTATTAATCAAAAATGGCCGCCGTAACAAAATGGCGGCGTATATATTTATGAACAACTCACCCAGTATTGGTATCAAATGAAAGGGCTTATAATAATTATTTTTATTAACAAATTATAAAAGCTTGTATTAAATGTATTAGAAAACTTTTTAAATTAATTACTTGTTCGATAATTGCTTTGCACTACGGGTTATGTGAAATAAATTAGCTTAAATCTTTCACAGAAATTCAATCGCTAAGTTACCATGTACGGATGGAATCAACTATGCGATTAAAATATCTCATTCTGAATATGTAAGTGACATCAAAAATCTATGTTATATTCATTTCAAAGAGTATTTTTATAAGAGAAGTAAGGAAAAGATCATCTGGTTCATCTGTTAGGATACAAGTGTTTGTTAACTTGACTTTTTTTTTGTTGACTTTTGTGACGTTGACTGCCTCGGTGGCGCAGTGGTAGCGTACGCGACTGCTGTCCATGAGGTCTCGGGTACGAATCCTGGGTCGGACCAAATGTTTGTTGGTCTGCAAATATTTGTTTCGGAGTTTGGGTGTTTTCTATGTATAATATGTATGTATTTTTTAAAAAAAGTATTTATGTATTAATATCAGTTATCTAGTACCCATAATACAAGCTCTGCTTAGTTTGGGACTAGATGGCGTTGTGTGTTAGATGTTCGAAATATTTAAATATTTAAAATATTTAATAATAAGTTCAATAGAAACTGCTGATGTTGCTGTTAGCTGACTGCTAGACTGCGTTCATGTCACTATCTATCTGCAAAGTTTGGACATCTCATTAAAAACGTTGATACGCCAAATTGTGAAACTTGCGGAGTCCTCGATGATATCCAATACTTGTTAGGTGATTGTGTCAAATATCGACACCAAAGGAACTCGTTGATGTGTAAAATAAATAAGTAAATTATTATAAAGGGGTTTAGGGGCGATAAATAGATCTAGCTAGGATTCATTTTTAGCAAATTTTCCAAACAAATATACCGATTAAAGCCCTGTCATCCAAGTACTGTATAAATATGTACAAAACCCTGTGAATATTTCATAGCTCAAATAACAAATCGCTATATAATTTATACTTTTACCGGGGGATGTTAAATTACGCTTTACATTATTTCATAAAGGGACTTTGCCCACCTTTTGCATAATTTGCTCATTTGTATTCGAGTGCCAGAAACGTCGGTGTAAGCTATTAGTATGGTGTATAGGTAAATGCAAGTGAAGCTAATTTCTAAACTAAAAAATATATAAAAAATAAGTATGCAGTCTTTTTTAAACATGTTCAGGTATAACATTTCCAAATTTCAAAAAAAATGTTGAACTTTGTTAGAGTTACAACCGTTTGAACCTTTAAAACGCTCTCCTGTAAAGTTGTGTTTTTGCACTTGCATCTAGTATGAACACCATACTAGATAACATAATTTACAAGGTAAAATTTAAAATAAACCCTACGCTAGCACTTAATCGAGTAATCAAACCCCAAAAATATCTTACATCATTTTGGAAAAGAGCTGATACTCTTAAACTGCTGGACCGATATTAACCAAACTAAGAACCACAGCAAGGAAACCAGACACAGAGAGAGACAGACATCGATGACAAACTTGTAAGACCCCTACTTTTGCGTCGGGGTTTAAAAATCTATATTAACGATTTAATATAAGCAATTATGAGTACGAGTAATTTTCCACATAATTGGACACTGCGAGCTGGCTGAAAATATACACCAGTTAATAGGATCCTTGAAAGTAATTGGGATGTAGATATATTAGGGTCAAGTATATTGGCGGCGATAAATTTCCATTTATTTATTTGATCGAGGTCTTGATCTTCGATTGTATGACGTCACAAGTGTTTATTTAAAATTCAGAAACTGGCTGATCCCCGCAGTGTTACTCGCGGTTTTGTTGTACTTTTACGCCAACAAACTAGTCTTAAAGTAACCTAAGTTACTCCTTATGTATCATATCTACCAGTGAAAGTCCCACCAAAATCTGTCATGCTGTTCCAGAGATTAGCCCGAAAAACAGACAATATAATTGGATTTTTTATATAACTACCGTATAGACAATGAGGACGTATGAAAAGCTGTAATTATTAAATAAACAACAGACACTTCAATTTGATTTATTTGTATATAGATAAGATTAAAATTAAATTTAGATATCTAGCAAGTGCACACTAATATTTATACAAATATCAGTAAAGCTATGAACTTGACACTTTTGCTTGTTTGTCGTCATTACCTTTCACTGTTTAAGCGGTAGCCAAAAAACCTGTTTTGTTGACACATTAAAAGTACAAGATAAAATTAAATATTTAAAAACCCCCCACGTAAGCATTTAATCGTACGTCACAAATTACTTACATTGATCATACATTATGTAAATACAATATTTACTTAACCTTTCAATATCCCGTATGGTCTAGTGGCTAGGATACCTGGCTTTCACCCAGGAGGCTCGGGTTCGATTCCCGGTACGGGAATTACTTTTTGTTTTTCAATTTTTTTTTATTGTCAATAAAGTATTAAGTGAAACAAATTAATTGAAAAATCACATTATATTTTCACAAAATTTAGATTATCGTTTAATTTGAAATCAAGGAAAGCCTTTTAAAAATAAGAAGCATGTATGTTTGGTTGGATGAACGTGCCAATCTCCGGTATTACCAGTCTGGTTTAAAAAACACACTATAACCTTTTTTAAGGAAAACAAATTTGTTGACGCTCTTAAAACATCATGCTTCGGGTAATATAAAACGCAGACTTACTTGTTTACTTACTTACTTACATGTTGCGGGTGTCCATGGGCGGTGGTAATCGATTACCATCAGGCGATACGTCTGCTTGTTTGCCTTCTATTCCATATAAAAAAGACTTGGGTGCACGAGTCAGCTAGTACAGATATAATTTTTATAAAATATATTTTTTGCAAATCTCAGATTATCTTCTTCTTCTTTTGATGATATGGCAATCAGCCGGATCAGCTATTTCTGCCAATGTCAAGTATTTCAAGTCTTCAATTCTAAGTCTTCGAGTCTTCAAGTCTTCGTCGTGATGGAATTAATGATAAAAAATATAAAAAATGTGGATGACATGAAATGGGGACCGTCTTTCGCAAAAACAAAAAACGATCTCACTCAGATTATATACCTATAACACATTCTGGTTTGAAGTGGAAATGATCAGTTTGCTAGTCTGCTGTCAATCAATTACGGATTGACTGTATTTGTTTATCACCAGAATTTATGGCTCTGGGTTCTAGCTCTTTTGAGCCAGTCGTAGAAGTCACTTTTTGGGGGGCCCACCTCCATAAAAGTTCACAAAAAAGAGCTCTGAAATCCGCGTCCCGCGTGCTCAAAAACCCGTCAAAAAGTCTTCAATTATTGAATGGCGTGTGCATTGCCACTTTTAAAATCCATATACTCTAGTTATTAAAAATGTAGGAAAAATAAAAAACTTAACAAAATCTTTGTGTTGTAAAGATATGTTCGTCTATACAGAGAAAGTCAAGGGTTAGAAAACAACGAAAATTCAAAAATTAATATATCTATCAGAGCTGTATTTAAGTCGATAAGACACATATATTCTGAAACAGTTTTTAAAATAAGTTTTATTAGAAAGATCGCATAAACTTAACAAAAATTTCACACATGACTGAACACATTTCTAAGCTGTAAAAACTCCAACGGCTCATATTAAAAAAAAACTTTCTCACGGACCTAAGACAGCAGGTACATTTTTAAACCTTTTTTTAATTAACAACGAATATCCGGACGTATTAGAAAGTTGCCAGCGCAAAAACAGATGTGTTGAGTTAAAAATCAAGTGTTTACTTTACGTAACTTATGCTGATGAAGGCAGCTGGAAATGGACCGGTTGGATGTCCATCAGTAAAATACGGCAAGTTGATTAAGTAATGCACTTAAAGTCGCAAGTATGACCATAGCTTCCCTCGAAATATGTAATTATCACAACTTTCTTCCATTAAGGAAAGTATTTCCATTGAAGTTATAGAGAAATAGCTTGTTCCAGTACAGTTCATATCTGTTCATATAATAAACATTTTTTTATAAAATAAATTGATCCATAATATCTAATAATTATTTAAAGTGGCTACTTTAGATTAAATATGACAGAAATGAAACATCCCTTTAAAAAAATAAAAGTACCTCTGTATTCTAATTTTAAAAAAACATGGTCTCATCAACATCGTATCTGTCCGCCATTATTACTTGTAGAATATTAATAATCATTTAGCCATTTATTAAGTTCTGACATCTAATTATTCTGAGGCGTCGTAAATTTCGTCGGGTTTAACGTGTCGGGGTATTTATTTACATAATAATAAATGTTAGTACGTTAATTTGTACATTTCAAGTGGGAATATTCTCAACTTTCAGCGCGAAACTTTAAATGCGCAAGGATGTTCAATTTAAATTGTTTTACTTCTATCAACATATATTATAAAGACAATGAATGACTAACTAACTTTGGCGCACCTCACGCGTACTATTGGGACTTTGCTTTTAGACTTTTTAATTCAATGAAATTAACAGCCAGCTCATAGCCCAGTTGCACTCGGTGATTAGAAACAATCACCGAGGATAAGCAACGACGGCGCGGTTAGTACCTAGATGGGTGACCGCTGGTGGCATGTTACCATGAGCGTCTCCGTGATTCGGAGGTCACGTTAAGCAGTCGGTCCTGGTTGTTGTCATACGATAACAGTCGTGAAGCTTAGTTGGAGGCCTTCGCGCGGCTTGAAAACATCCAACGGCAAGATTTACGTAGCCACAACGTATTCTTGCCAGTTTCCAATCCGCTCTTGACCAGCATGGGTTACGTATGGCCTTTAACCCTGTGCTGAGAGGAGACCCGATCCCAGCAGTGGGACATTATGGGTTGTTGATTGATTGAAGCATAGATAAAGTGGAGTAGGAATAGAAAATAAATGACATTATTCATAAATGCATTCAATGTTATGTCTAGGTCATACGATTTCAAGTATCTAGGTAATCATATTGTAGGATGTCATGAGTCTGGACTAGACAAAGCGTCTTTCTATCTCCTTTCTTAGAAATGTTACAATCTGTAACAGTAATATTTTATCTTGGAAAATTTATTTGCACCTGTTCATATTATCTGTTATAATTTTATCTTAATATTTATGCTTCTGTTGGTAATTTTAAAGGAATACTCTCCGACCCTGCAACCTCGTCTGCGTCTCTATTGCCCATAGCCGGACCGGTACTTCCTGAGATTAGCGCGTTCCATCGAACAAAGACTAGCATTTTAACATTAGTACACGTTTCTAATTTAAGTGTCATAAGATTATTAAAATAGTAGTGGAAGTATGACGTTTAAAGGCAAGAAATTGTTAATACATATTATATAAAAATCTAACTTTTAAAAAGCATGGCCATGAGTTTCTTTGCCAGTATTCTTCTCATAAGGCCCTACGCATTTTGGTGTTTTCACCTAATTCACCTTGACAATAGAGTATATCTGGCGTCTGTTTGTGTCGATCTATGATTTTTATCTGTAGCTTCAATTTGACGTTCATAAATGTCACTTAGTGTCATAATTGAATAAATGATTTTGAATTTGATTTGANAAATACGGCAAGTTGATTAAGTAATGCACTTAAAGTCGCAAGTATGACCATAGCTTCCCTCGAAATATGTAAGTATCACAACCTTCTTCCATTAAGGAAAGTATTTCCATTGAAGTTATAGAGAAATAGCTTGTTCGAGTACAGTTCATATCTGTTCATATAATAAACATTTTTTTATAAAATAAATTGATCCATAATATCTAATAATTATTTAAAGTGGCTACTTTAGATTAAATATGACAGAAATGAAACATCCCTTTAAAAAAATAAAAGTACCTCTGTATTCTAATTTTAAAAAAACATGGTCTCATCAACATCGTATCTGTCCGCCATTATTACTTGTAGAATATTAATAATCATTTAGCCATTTATTAAGTTCTGACATCTAATTATTCTGAGGCGTCGTAAATTTCGTCGGGTTTAACGTGTCGGGGTATTTATTTACATAATAATAAATGTTAGTACGTTAATTTGTACATTTCAAGTGGGAATATTCTCAACTTTCAGCGCGAAACTCTAAATGCGCAAGGATGTTCAATTTAAATTGTTTTACTTCTATCAACATATATTATAAAGACAATGAATGACTAACTAACTTTGTCGCACCTCACGCGTACTATTGGGACTTTGCTTTTAGACTTTTTAATTCAATGAAGTTAACAGCCAGCTCATAGCCCAGTTGCACTCGGTGATTAGAAACAATCACCGATAAGCAACGACGGCGCGGTTAGTATCTAGATGGGTGACCGCTGGTGGCATGTTACCATGAGCGTCTCCGTGATTCGGAGGTCACGTTAAGCAATCGGTCCTGGTTGTTATCATACGATAACAGTCGTGAAGCTTAGTTGGAGGCCTTCGGGCGGCTTAAAAACATCCAACGGCAAGATTTACGTAGCCACAACGTATTCTTGCCAGTTTCCAATCCGCACTTGACCAGCATGGGTACGTATGGCCTTAACCCTGTGCTGAGAGGAGACCCGATCCCAGCAGTGGGACATTATGGGTTGTTGATTGATTGAACCATAGATAAAGTGGAGTAGGAATAGAAAATAAATGACATTATTCATAAATGCATTCAATGTTATGTCTAGGTCATACGATTTCAAGTATCTAGGTAATCATATTGTAGGATGTCATGAGTCTGGACTAGACAAAGTGTCTTTCTATCGTCTTTCTTAGAAATGTTACAATCTGTAACAGTAATATTTTATCTTGGAAAATTTATTTGCACCTGTTCATATTGCATTCATAAATAATATAATTTAAATAACAATAACGCCATTTTTTAAAAAAGTACACAATAGTGTTTCAATATCCACCATAAAAAATGTAAGTCGAGAGAACGTCAGTTGGTTTCCGAACGCCTTCGCTGGCGGTCCAATAAGACCACTGTAAAAAGATCTGTCGATTTCTTTGAAAAGCTTGTATTCAATGGTTATTTTAAGTTGGCTTCTGTTAAATGCAAGCAAATGACTGCACTTGAGTGAATAGATGGCGTGGGAACTTTTATGTTAAATAAATGTAATGGAAGTAATTTGCGGCGGGTAAATGGAATGTCAGTGATTTTGATGGAAATGATTTAATAAATGTTACTAAACTAAAGTTTTAAAGTAGAAATGAATTTTATCTTAATATTTATGCTTCTGTTGGTAATTTTAAAGGAATACTCTCCGACCCTGCAACCTCGTCTGCGTCTCTATTGCCCATAGCCGGACCGGTACTTCCTGAGATTAGCGCGTTCCATCGAACAAAGACTAGCATTTTAACATTAGTACACGTTTCTAATTTAAGTGTCATAAGATTATTAAAATAGTAGTGGAAGTATGACGTTTAAAGGCAAGAAATTGTTAATACATATTATATAAAAATCTAACTTTTAAAAAGCATGGCCATGAGTTTCTTTGCCAGTATTCTTCTCATAAGGCCCTACGCATTTTGGTGTTTTCACCTAATTCACCTTGACAATAGAGTATATCTGGCGTCTGTTTGTGTCGATCTATGATTTTTATCTGTAGCTTCAATTTGACGTTCATAAATGTCACTTAGTGTCATAATTGAATAAATGATTTTGAATTTGATTTGAATTTATTCCCTTTTCCATCTATTCAGCATTTTTCCTATCCAACCTGTCTGCCTGCCTACCTATTTCGCAATTTTTTTCTTCCGATTTTCAACTCCAACTTTTACCATCTAATTCCTAAACTGCTTGGTCAGAGGCAAAAGACCCTTTTTACTCATAGAATTAAAATTAGAGATGTCATATTGTAAGCGCATAATACATCTCTGATTCCCCTTCGAAATACAGGATCGAGTGTTTATTCATAGATTCATCATTTTGTTTTTGTCATTTTAATATTTTTTTTACTGTGTTTATACTCTATGTATGTATACACTCTATATTATTTATGGTCGAGATAGCACGAGCATGTGTGATTTACACATAAAGTCTCACTGCCGAATACGCATAACAATCGAATGTTTAATTTATTATTTATAGGCATATCCATAATATGCATAGAATTGTACTGTGTTGTTTGCATACGAAGTTTTATGTTATTTAGTTTTGGCCTTGTTATTTTTTGTTTAAAATATGTTTATATAATACGTTCTATAAATTTTCGTGTGATTTTTGTTATTTATTTTCGTGTTTGTTGCTGTGTATAGTTACTTCGTCTGGTCAAGTGTCATACAGCTATTATCTATTAATTCACCCTTTTTTTATTTTATTTAATATGAAATATCTTTTTATGAATATGAAACTACTAAAAATCGTTTTTTTTACTGTATGTTTATTACATAAAAAGTAATGTTTGTTAAGTGTTAAATATTTAAAAGAAACCTTATTAGAATTCTCTAACCAGGTTTTCTTTTAAATATTTAACAAATTTTAAATATTTAAAGATTTAAACTCTTGGCTATTCTAAGCTAAGAGTTTATTTCTTACCAGAAGTACGCCCTCCGTCACAAGCAAATGATGACAGACAAAATGTGATTATACATTAGGGTTGGTTACCCATGCTGGGAGGGGCCCGGATGGCGTAAGAAAGCGGTTCCCGGATCCCTCCCGTCTCAGGCACAGAGTGGCACACCGTGAGGTTTTAATCGGTTCGATTCCGACACACTGCCCCGCCGCAAACCCCGGTGGAGTGAAGGCCCGAGGAGGTTTCCAAACTTAAAAAAAGAAAAAAAATGGGTTGGTTACCCACTGATAACGATACGTGATAGATAGATAGATAGAAAACTCTTTATTTGCACACTATAATATTACAGTAAGAAGAGAGTACATAAAATGTGAGACATAGTGTACAAAGGGCGGCCTTATTGCCAAAAGCAATCTCTTCCAGGCAACCTTAACCTTAGTGATGTGTATTGCTACCTACAACAATAAGCATCAATTAGTCCAAATTTCAAGTTAGGCGTCCCCGCCGTTCAGAATTTGCGTTATTGAATTAGTAAGTCAGGATAAGTATTTCTACTTTATAAATGGAAGGAAAGAAAGGTTTTGAACATTACATGCTACATAGCTACCGTATAGCGTGATGCGGCATGGGTAGCTTTTGGAGATTATTGCCGATTCCTCTCCATAGGAATGACATTTTGGAACATATATTAGAATATAATATTGTAGAATAACTTAGCTGGATTGACTGCACGATTGGCCTGATGATTTAAGCGGTCTCTACACCGCTTTCTATTACGCCAAGTGTCGTGGGTTCAAATCCCACTCGGAACAATACTTTGTGTGATCCACAAATTATTGTCCTGAGTCTAGGTCTTCTTTGGGTCCGTTACAAGTATGTTCCTAATGCGGGAGTTGTGTTTAACAGAACATCAATGTAACGTTTCGAAAGAGCAATTTAATTGTAATTTTTTTTTTATTTTGGCGACCGCTACAACTGGTCTGAACCTCCGAATTATACGTTTTACATATAGAATTTAATTCTACCATTGGTTAAGAAGTGTAAAATCTTATAAATAAACATTTTACTGAAACATATTCATGTCTCTCATCAAACAAAAACGCCAGAGACACAGTTACCGTGCTTTTTTCGCAACAAAATCAGTCTGTTTTCTGTTACCCGTTGCGGCTTCGTTCGTACAGAGAACGAGTAAAAAGGCTAATCACAACTGCATATGGCAAGAAGAACAAAACATGCAAGCGAAGGGCAACATATTCTCATTTTAAAGCCTTATCTCAAGAACAATAAAGCTCAGTTTTGTGTACTAAATGTAAGTTTATAAATTGGCGCCAAACGCTCTACAGCGTTGATTTAGTTCGGAAACCTGGAGTGTTTGCAAGGGCAATCAGCACGTACGGTGAATTTCAAGAGCTTTATAAAAGCGATTTCATTTAAAATGTAATTATTTTGGATGCTTCAGTTGCATTTACAACAGAAGTGTACTGCAGTACCTAATTGAATTTTGTCTGCTGTAACACAATGTTTGTGTTTTAATCTATGTTTGTATTAATGGTTTACTCTTTTGTCTATGAACGGCAAGTGACATTGAACGTTCTATTGATTTTTGTCAAATATATACTGTTGATTATGTATTTTAAATTAAAATAAAAAGTCATATACTTATTCAAACAGACAAAGCACATTATGATCGAATCTTCGAACTGTACTCAAAGGAAGTTTTTCTATTGTGAGTTGAAACTCAGTCAAAAGTAATTTGTTAGAGAGCTTCTCTAGAATTTGACACATGCTGACAGTTCAGAGAATTCCGTCAATGACTTTGAAGTGTTTCTTGTTCGGACATGCGGCTTTAAGAGTTTGGGTGTAAAATACTTTCATTACTAACTATAAAAGTTTGACATTTGTGTAACATATTGTACATAAAATAACAAGATCAGCGTTATTACCCAAAAGGAAGGGTAATAACGCCTTTATAATAAATTGTTATTTAAAAAAAATCAAATAAAACAGTACTCATATGTAATTTTATTATAGTAAGATACACAATTAAATACAGTTACAGAAAGGCCGAGTGTCAAAAGTTCTTTGTTCAAATATATCAAATTGTTTTTTTAGATGATATTCCATTGAACAATGATAGGCTACAAGTACGTCATTCAAAAAAGACATTACGCGGCCCATCTAGACACTTCACGAATTGTGAATGACTTCGTTCCCAGAACAGCGGCGCCATATTTTTTTCAAGTGCCGTCTCAGTATGTCGTTGTTAAATTTATTGGTTCACAAATAGATACTTACGGAGTGTTAGATTAATGTTTTTGGTTACAAATAGCACTGTTATGAACCTTTTGGTGCAGATAAAAGCGATTCTGAGAAATGTATGGCGTCTGCAATCGATAATAGATCTTTTGAAGGTTTCCGGTAAACACTAAGAAAAGTTACTGCGATTTGATAACTGATAATACTGATATGGTTATATTTATTAGTCACTGAAGTGGTAAAAAGGAGTTATGGTAACTACTTAACTCAAAATGTAAATTGAGATAAAAATTCAAGGAGAAAAAGCATGACTAAAATCGCAGAATCAAATCGAATTTTATTGTTCCGTCGATAGTTAATACGAATCAGTCCTTACTTCTAAGTCTGTCAATTTTTTTTCTAAATACATATTTAGTTACTTCACAAACTGATCTCCCAACATCACGATTACCACTAAGCCATACACCTGTAACGTAAGTTACATTTTCAATAAAGATTGAGTCAGTTAAGAATTAGTTTTCTTTATTACGTTGCGATATAAACTGAAAATGTAATTTTAAGTATTTGTTATTAATGCATTATTAAAAACAAAACGGTAATTAAAATTACATTCATTTTCATTTTCTGTACACATTCCTGAATAAACGTGTTTAATTTCTACAACATTTATTATTTGTCAAAAACTGGTGTAAGTTGTCTAAGCTAGCTGCGAACAATGAAAAGCTGTCTGATTAATAGTAATTAGAAAAAAAGACTGTGCGCTTAAGTCGGATAGTATGCTTGCAAAATGAGAATAGCTTGCATTCTGCGAGGTGCCATAAATGGGACATTTGAGAGCCCGGATACGCCTATTGTTCAAGCGCACGAAATACCAGGCCCTGTTGCTGTCTCTTTCTTTCGGCAGTTAGGACTTTCTTAGGGTGTAAGAAAGTCTCTGGTTACTGCCGAACGAAAGCTGAGCAGAAGTTAATTATGTTCAGGTAAATTATTAGGTGTGCCAAAAAAGCTTCGTCAAACATCTTCTTCAAAATAATTCATCATCATCAACCCATAATGTCCCACTGCTGGGCTCGGGTTTCCTCTTTGGAGAGGGTTAAGGCCATATGTCCCCACGCTGCCCTAGTGCGGGTTGGGGACTGGCAAGACAACGTTGTGGCTACGTAATCTTTCCGTTGGATGTTTTTAAGCCGCCCGAAGGCTTCCAACTAAGCTTCACGACTGTTATCCTATGATAACAAACAGGACCGACTGCTTAACGTGACCTCCGAATCACGGAGACGCTCATGGTAACATGCCACCAGCGGTCACCCATCCAGGTACTGACCGCGCCGTCATTGCTTGCCCTCGCTGATTGTTTCTAATCACCGAGTGCAACTGGGCTATGAGCGCGCCGAGATTATTTACTATTAAATTAAAAGATGGGGTACAAACAAGTGGGACAAGCATCATACATTAACTAACTATAAACAAGTGGGAGAGCCACGCTTTGGCATGCATGGAACGGCTGGACAGGAGTGATACCACGGCCTCACAGAAAACCGCTTTGATACAGCGCTTGCGCTGTGTTTCACCGAGTGCGTGAGGTTACCGGAGGTACATAATCCAACTCTTCCCTTCATCCCCCTTCCCATCCCCTAAGGCCGGCAACGTTCATGTGACGCCTTTAATGTTACGTATGTCCATGGGCGGCGGTAATCGCTTACCATCAGGCGATACGTCTGCTCGTTTGCCCCCATTCCGTAAATAAAAAAACTATAGTCATTGTTTTCTTTTGACGAACTGTTCAGTGACAAAATACTTTCTAAAGTATTTTCCTCTTCTTTTGGCTTGTTTATAAATACTGTTAATATACCATGTAATTTAAGCCGCGCCTTATCCCCCTTTCTCCATTCAAGGTTCATTTAAAAAAACGGTTTACTCCTGTTTTGAACAAATTTATAATATTACAAAAATTCAGCTTATTCCATTTAGATATAGACTTCTGGGCCGTAGTCGAGTATTAAATACCATAAAATATTTTTCTAAAATTTTAGGCCGCCATTGGCTTTGTAGTACATCATCTATAAATCCACATATTGAACTCTACTTTATTCGAAGTCGACGTGTTGACAGCTAGCTGTCATATCGCCAGCATATGACAACTGCAGCGCTGCAACACCTAAAAGGTGTCATCCACCCGCATTATTGGGGAGTTTTTTTGGGCATCTTATGGTTGTTTATTTTATATAACGTATAATGTACTCCTTATGTATCTATTTACCTCCTTCACCCTGGCTCGTCGGCACAGACGCACGCGTATTATATATGCTTTTCCCGCCTTTCCACTGAATAGCTATAGACTCCTCTACAGTCTCTGCTGTGCCTGAGATATGTATGGAACCTTCACGCATGTTTAGGCCATTACTCACATACAGACCTATTTACACTACATTTGGTATTATTTTACTTATAAAATATCAAACGATTTGAGTCCCTCACTCGATAAAAAACAGCGAAAGATTTTGCTTGGCACCGGATTTCATTGATGTCATGTCATCACAACAGTCAAGAAGGTTCATATTTGGCGAAACATGCTTATTGCGCGATGGTCAAATGCGATCTACGAGTTACTAACAACATGACTAATTGACCAATTACAAAAGGAGCGTTTGTTTCTAAACTACAATCTTATTTACGAACGAAGTTAAAAGTTCTTAAGTACTTACGTTCGTTTAAAAACGTATTAAGAACTTCCATCTAATGGGTGCTTCAAATCATCTTTTGTCTCTTTCTAGGAAATCATTTCGATATACCTCCTATCTTTTTCTCGCTTATAGCGTCTATATTTAGACTGGTTATTGAATTATGAATGATTATCGTTTTGTAATGAATGAGTAGGAGGGAAATGAGATGTTTCTTTCTAATTCTATTTGTACATCTGAGTGTATTTCGTATTGCCTTGGCTTTGATCTTAAACTTAACGAGTGTGAATGAAGGTTCAGAGTTAAAAAGTAATAAATGAAGTTACCATTTATTCCATTAAGAGCTGAATCTTAAATGATATTAGAGTTATTTTCGCTTGTATAAACTCTTAAACTATTTAAATAAATTAAGAAAATGTTTAAGGTAACTTCTAATAATTATAAAATTGAAGCTAAACTTAGATAATGTGCCTTTTTAGACAAAAGGGGTAAAGTAACAACCATAGCCTTGAAATCAATAGTCAGAGAAGATCAGAAGAATTAAGTAGCAGAGGTCCGGACTTACGTATCACTTAACAGGGAAAAGCAAAAATCAATTGCTTAGCAAAGGTTTTCTGTGAAGCCGTGCTATCACTTTGGACTCTAGATCCAAAAGTAATTAAAATCTTATCACTCAGAACTTAAGAGAAGGAAGGTTTATTTTTGTTTACACTTTATTCGAATAACTTACAGGTTTCAACTTAAACAACTTTTATAGGTAAGTACTTTACAAAGAGGTGTTCTTCGAAGTTGGAACTATAAACATTAATTTTGAGTACAGACAGTTTTACACTTATTTAAAACATTGTTTAAGTTTAATATATTAACGTTATTATTAAAACGGTGAAGTACTTAAATTAAGACCATCACTAGAGGCGATATACATAATATACTATAATTCTGAAAGATATACCTATTTCAATGGTATGGGAGGAACGGGCACACGGTGTGTTCCACATATAGAGCAACAAACATACGACAGCGTCATCTATCGAATACATACTGAACCACGGATCAGCTACTTATTTTGAATCGCGATATACAAATTCTTACACCGATTGGCATTAAAATTATTTCCGAACATTAACCGTTGGGCCATGGCCACCAGATATGATCATATCGCTTCTGCAGAAGATCCTCTTCTTATGTTTGAGGAACATGACACCTATTTCCTCTTATATAGAGGAAATAAGTGTCTTGTTGTAACTCTTATATAAAGGAATCCTCACACACGCTATCTAACTACTAAGACTATGAATGTATATTTTATCATAATCATTAAAACATACTCTCATATAGATCTCTGTGACAATTATCACTTATGAGGTACATTATAGGTGTGTATTTTTATATTTTTTGTATATTTTTATACTACTTTTGTAATAAAACTACACCGGAAATAATTAAAATAAAGATGACTTGTCCACAGTTACTTCGTCAGTTTCGAAGCCATCTATCACAGGGACCGAGTTATATATTCAGGACTGTAGTGAAAAGGTTCCTGAGCCCAATCAAACTATTGAACTTCAATTTCATCGTCTAAAACAGGCCACGAAAAAGCATGTATAAAAAATACCCTACCCTTCAAGGTCACTCAAATATGCCACATAACCGCTATAAATCTCCCTTATTTACACATTACCTGGCCTACCAAATCTTTACCGTTTATTTCACGAACGAAATGTTCTCTATACTTTACCTCAGTGAGTAAATATACTACGGCTTGAAGAGCTTACACATTTTTATGAAACTGACCAGTTGCGTTAGTTTTCCTGGACTGGACTCCTCATTTTTCAAGTACGGATTCTTTATCTCCAGAGAATATCGAGTGATGGTAAACAGTCAGTGTGGTGACGGTTTAAGAATACGGAGAGTTACACTCTTATTCATCTCATAAGTGTCGAAAGACTAGTCTGAAAAAACAAACTACGTTTCACAATAGCATTATAAAGAGAAGAAAAACTTGACTCAAGTCCTTTAGACCCGTATGGCGTGCTATAGAATACTTCAGATTATAAACAATAATATGTTTATATGATCTATGTAGAAGACCGAAAGAAACCTCCTTTCAATGGAAAGATCTATAGCCATAATTTAAAGCTTTTGATAAGAAAGCTCCCGTGAAGTGTTTTTTTTATAGCATAGGTGAAAGGCATATAAAGGAATTACCGCCACTCATGGACGCCCACAACACCAGAGATGCATTTGGGGGATGCGGAGGAGGATGGGGGTAAGGTGTAGGGATATGGGCCTCCGGTATCCTCACTCACTCGGTGAAACACATTGCAAGCGCCGTTTCAAACTAGTTTTATGTGAGGCAGTGGTTTAACTCCGATCAAGCCGGCCTATTCATGTCGAAGCGTGGCTCTCCCACGTGTAAAAATGAGTTTTTGGCTTAAATGGTACTCTTTGAAAAACAGTTTTTACATTAAAACCGTTTTCACGTTTAATTTTACATCAAAAATCAATCATATCGTTCATATGGGCATTGTAGAAATTTTTAATGGAAATATATTTGTGAATATAGCCACGAGCTTTATTAATTGTTATGGGTTTTATTGTTCGCTCCCCCTAGTGAAGTTGATATTCTACAAACGTACACGATAATAGAAAAGTAACACATATATGTTAATGAAGTCACAAAGTCACAATATCTGAAGAAAACTAGGCAATAATAATACAAGAGAATAGAGGTATTAGCGATTGTACAAAGAGATCTGCCGAGAAAAACTTGTATCTTGGCAAGGAAGCTGGTTTTCCACTCTTTAGCTGCCCATGAATGTTGACTATATTTAAATTGTAACTTTTAAAAAAATCTGGTTTAATTTTGCGTTATAAACAAATTGATCAGGTACTTTAATATCAGGACCGAACACCTATCTCCACATTCAGGGTGAGCAGACACACGGCACATGAGTCCTTTGATTTGAACGCCTTGCTATCAGTTGACTGGCTTGCTCATTTACCTCTTTTTTATGCGGAAACCTCCTCGGCACCACCGACTGGTGGTTATGTAGGACTTGAACCAACTAAAAACCGCACAACATCTCTACTAGAAACTGGGGAACCAGGTGCACCCTCAAAAGGAAAACCCTGGCACCCCTACGTACCTTGCTCATATACCTATTTTATTATTAAAAAGTCTGAGAAGAAAGCAGAATCGCCTCTTTACTTACAAGTATATACATATACATATACATACATACTGGTTAAAAAAACTAGGATTCGGTCTGTAATCACTCTTCAAAGACGTCTATTTTCGTACTCAACCCTTTCAAAGCAAGTTCAAGCAAAAAGTACCGCAGACGGCTAAGTTAAACATCTAAAAGGTCTATTAAAACAAAATTTTAACCCGTAACATCATGTCTTGTCATTCATAAAATGCTCACTTGATATTTACGCTTCCAGGATGTTGTTTTAGGCCACAAAAAGCGTCCGTAATCGTTTTCTCTCGCATACCCACGCAAAAAAAAAATGCGGACAGAAGTGTTAAACTGTTTTTGGTATATCCCTACATGTTTTTATTATGAACATGAGGAATTTCTTGTTTGTAAAAGAATTATTTGGAGTATCTTTCGGTTTCACACTTGAAATATTCTAAAACGATGCCGTTTAGACTAGTATAATGGTAAATATTTGTTGGATATGTCTCATATCCGCTGGTTTGTTAGCTCTTAAGTTTTTTAACTTCTTTTCCTGGATGTAGGCTATGTTTCTTCAGTTTTGTTTCTGCACAAATAGGCTGGCTTCAACAAAGAGATACAGAGGGGAGGCGGGTGGTATTCGAAAACGTTAAGGGAAAGGCATATAAAGGTTAAAATTTTTACTCATGTGTATGGTGGCGCAGAGGTAGCGTATGCGACTGATGTGCTTGTCGATTTCAATTCTCGGGTCGGGCCAAATGTTTGTATGATCTAAAAATGTTTCGAAGTTTGAATGTTTTTTTATATATAATATGTATATATTAACAAAAAAAGGTATATGTATTAATATCACTTGTCTACTAGGTACACATTGCATAGACTCTGCTTGTATTGGGAATAGATGGCGTTATGCCTCAGATATTCGAAGTATTATAATTATAATCAAAAAACACTTAGATATATCTAAGGTAGGTATTATTTAAAGCAATATAATTACATAAATAGAATAGTCTCGAACTATTATAGCGTAACTTGTAGGGGAACCGGATGGGACGGACCATTAAAGTAGAAAGGGCTTTATGATTCAAGCGAAAACCGTAAAATAGAACATTATAGAGCCATGTTACAACTTGCAAAGGGGATATTTAACTGCCATCTTTCATGTCCGATGCATATTTACTGGAATATTTAGAATGAAATATCTAGATTTGAAATTTCTGATGTCGCCATATAACAAGAGAAAGTTTTTAAGTTTGTCATCATTGAGTAGGTATTTCATATTATAATACAAGTTATTTTAACTGTTTATGTATGGAATCGCTGTGCTTGAGGTCTCGGATTTGATTCCCGGGTCGGCAAATAATTTTGCATGATATTTGTTTCGGCATTTGGGTGTTTTCAATTATATTTAAAAAAGTATACGTATTTATTAATATCAGTTGTATAGTACTCAAAATACAAGCTCTAGTTTGGTACTAGATGGTATTGTGTATTACTTATCCGATGTATATCATATTTATATTATAAGAATACCGTTGGACGGATGGGAATCAAATATTCGTTCTTTTCACGAAACCCACAAATTTCCACAAATCGACAAATTGGAATATGGCTGAAAGCAGTTTTATGCCGACTGCCCAAGACTGGGAGGTTGGCGGTCTTTGGGCAGGCCTCTGTTCATTGTATATAGTAATAGGAATTTTTATGATGTGACCAAGGCGGCCAGTCTCAACGGAGACCAGCCTTTTGCGCAGGAGTAGCATAGTGTACATGTCGGTGCGCAAATACAGGTGCATTTACTGTTCCCTCTCTCTCATAATCCGATAGGACGGTTATCTGACACGATCGGGGAGATATCAGGGGTAGGACCGAAAATTGCGCGTGTACTTAATTTCAACATATTGATTTAAAACTCAGTTGCAATATTAGACCTGAATAAATAAAAATACAAACATTTCAAGTTAAATAAAAGCTTGTGATAATGTTTTCAATCCGATTTTCAATTTAATATAAAATATGAAACTATTCTACGTTCGGCCGATTTAATCTACCTATTTTTATAATTTCTGTTTTAAATGAATGGAATTTCAATCCCCTAACCTTCACTTGACTCAAGTTATCTAAAGTAGTAGTTGGGGTCGACTTTTAGTCTACTACGATACGGCTGAACTTTAATTTCTTACACGGAGGGACTGTCATTACTCTTTACAAGGTACTGGGCGATATCGAAGTTCTGTAGATTGATCGTTATCGGACCTTTTAGGGCTCCAACTACCAATTGCGATTGCTTTGATTGATAACTAGTTTACTATATTTATTTTTAGATATTGGCTATCAATATTTCGGCACTTTTTCAAGTAGTATGACCACAAATAAACGTCTGATGGCGTTAAATCGCAATGTATGTACGCGTGTTTCCTTCGCATAATGCCAAATATTCAAAATGGCGCCAATGTCGTAATGGCAGTCAAAGCTGCCGGAAGTTTTTCTTTCGAAAATTAAATTCGGAAATTTTGTAAAATAATGATAAATATTCAAAAGAACTCATACATCGAGTCTATTTGATTTAATTGTTGGTGTTGCCATGTCTGAAAACTCACTAACAAGTATTTGAAACAGGGAGTAGTCAACAAATTTGAACTTAATACTTCGTATAACGATTTGGTTTATCTTGTTATGTTTGTTGTTTTTTACGTATTTCAGATAATTTATTCGGTGTCTTTTATTACCGTATTGTATAGATGGCTGGTTTCAAGTTGATTGAATTTAGAAAAATCCATTTCGAAGCGATTTATCCATATAATCTTTGTATAACATTCTTAGTAATTTGTATGGAAGAAGTAAAAGTGTAGCATTTTTTATTTTTTTTTCTAGTTTAGCCGTGAAGGCGTAATAGACAGAGTTGCTGCGACCGTCTATGAAATAAATAATAAATAAAATAAAAATAAAACATAGTTTATTGACGAATATAAAATGTTAACAATTTGACAAGTTTTAAGATATTAGTTTAAGCGTGTTTTCATTGTATACCTACACCATTCTACACTTCTATTATGCACAGTAATACAACCGTCTACATATAAAAGATTGAAAAAATTTACTTACCAATAAAAAAAAATAAAATACACGGTCTATCCCGTCTCTCAATTTATCGGTGCTGAATATGTACAGCGAACCTTGTAACCACTGCACTAGCATACAAAGCCAAAAATTTCATAAATATTTATTGACACAACAAAATCACCGAGTGCCGATACAACGAACCGATATAGCTTCTTTTTTTTTTGATAAAGACAACTCCCGCCTTAGGAATATACATTCCTGTCCTGTGTCACGGGGATCTTTACAAACATACATGTAGGATTTGAACCCACAACACTTGGCGTAGTAAGGAAGCGGTGTGGCGACAATTGAAATCACTAGGCCAACTGTGTAGTCACTATAATTATTAAATAAATGAGAACATACCTCAATAAAAGTGTCAGAGACGAATCTCTGTACGAGTGAGGTCTTCCCGCACTGCGTATCTCCCACCAGCACTACCTTGATCTCCTCCTCAGCTGTAGGAGTGCTGGCATTGTTGCTATCAGCCTTCTTGCCAGACCACATTGTTATCTGTAGCAAAGAAAAAAACTTTAGCAGGGTTTTATACAAAAAAGAGTATTATAATAGTCAAGAGGTGGGGGTAGATGGAAAAACTTTTATAGGACAGAGTATGCACCGCTGAACCAGTCATTTTTTGACCAAGACCAGTACAACTTGAGGATCTAAATAAAATAAATAAATAAAAATAGCCTTTATTTCCTGTAACCTGCTTTACACTTTTTTTAAATTTATAATTAATTAAATGATATCTGATTAAGTAGCATTATCGGCAAACAGGTCAGGTTGTCTTCTGACATAGGTCTCCTCTAATTCACTCCACTTGTTTCGGTCTAGCGCAGTTTTTCTCCATCCATTTGGCAGATCGTTTTCCCATCNTACAAAAAAGAGTATTATAATAGTCAAGAGGTGCGGGTAGATGGAGAAACTTTTATAGGACAGAGTATGCACCGCTGAACCAGTCATTTTTGACCAAGACTAGTACGACTTGAGGATCTAAATAAAATAAATAAATAAAAATAGCCTTTATTTCCTGTAACCTGCTTTACACTTTTTTTTTAAATTTATGATTAATTAAATGATATCTGATCAAGTAGAATTATCGGCAAACAGGTCAGGTTGTCTTCTGACATAGGCCTCCTCTAATTCACTCCACTTGTTTCGGTCTAGCGCAGTTCTTCTCCATCCATTTGGCAGATCGTCTTCCCATCTTTTTACCGGTCTTGCTCTATGTCTCTTTCCATACCTGGGATACTATTCCGTTACTTTTCTAGTCCATTGTGATCTCCACATGTGCCCTGTCCATTTCCATTTCAATGACCTTGTTTTTATTCCTATATCAGCCACCTTGGTTATTTCTCTAATTTTTGTAGCTTTCCATTTATCCTTTAGTCGTAGATCCAGCATACTTCTTTCCATGCCTCTTTGACACACTTAATTAATTTTTTAATAATTTTTTCTCAATCTTTCGTGTGGATGGCCAGGTCTGGCAACCGTATGTGAGGCACGGAAGGATACAAGTATTATACATTTTTTTTTTCGCAGACAGGTATGGTTTTAGTTTTCATAACCTCTTTAAGAGACCAATATATTTCTTCTTTCTACTTCTTTGTTAGATAGTTCCTTTACTGATATAATTTGTCCCAGATATATGTACTCGTCGACATACTCGATCTCTTCTTGTCCCACTTCTATCTTAACCTTAGCTTTGTTCGTCATCACTTTAGTCTTACTTGTATTCAATGATAATCCTGCTTTTTGACTTTCTGATGACAGCTGTTGCAACATGTTTTGTTGTGTTGTTGGATCTTTTGCAAATAAAATGAGATCGTCGAGGATCTAGTGTGAGTTTATTTGAAATCAACTCGCTCTCGACAGCGAGTGCGTTTGGTTCGGCGATGTGATTGGTGAAGAATACTTAACATGAAGCTTTGATTCGCGTGAAGATAGTTATATATAGTGAATGCCGTAGTTTAAAAGTTAGTATTGGAAAAGCTAGTATTAGGAGTAGGTCCACACATATTTTTACAATTTTTTTTATATCACTTCATGATTTTTAAATCCCAACTGTCCTCTTATAACTATAGGAAGTCTATAAAAGTATATTTCCTTCGAGAGTACAGTCATCCAAATAAATATTGTATTGCAAACCAACACACGTACCTCTCCGAGAAATGCAATCCCGACAATAGTGCCGACTAACGCTTTTCACCCATGCATACAAAACCTTTCACAGTGCGTCTACCAATTTGCTTTTCAAACAAACATTGCTTCAAAAACCTCGACATTTACACAGAGCTTTTATCGCCAATAAATATTTGAGATCAACTTTAAAACATTCGATACAATAAAAATAGAGGGCAATAAAAATATTTTTCAATGCTTACGTACAGATTTTAGTGTTGTGTGTTTAATAATACTAACAGAAATACTACTTTAGGTCCTCACACATCCGCAAATATAAGAATAAAAACACACACGCACACAAATAAATTCCATCTATGACAATTGGTAAGGTATTCCGATAACGTTATGAAGGACTCAGGAAGCCATTGAATGAGAGCAGCACCGAAGCAGTTCTTGAGGAGAACTTTGGCTGAGATGATGCCAGTGGACACACGAAAAAATATCATAAAGAGGTGATTCGCAAGTTCGTGCGGTAAAAGATTAAGAAAATGGAGTCTCAGCACTCCTATTCATTGTAAGTTTCGTAAGAGCCGACAAATGGAGTAAACTTATCAAGACTTACTAGTCTGCTAAGAGAAGGAAATCTTGACACCAACCCTATACCAGCCCCTCTCGCCAGCACGGATAGTAGGCCGAAGCACTGCTATCAAATTTATGCAAAACAACCATTAAGCCAAAATTTACAGCCATTAATAAATAACGAAAAATAATACGAAAAATAATGAATAACGTAGAAACTCAGGATATTGCTTTTCATTGCTTGCTTCAAAGAGCGAATCATTATCGTTATTCAGTTTTAGGCCGTAATGGTTTTTGAACGTACGCTTTGTAAGCAATATTTTCTATAAATAATATACTGTGTATGATGATGTTTGTTGAAGCTTGTATAGATAATGTGTTATGTAACATGGAGTGTGTTACTGTATTTCTTTTAGATATTTAGCTGAAACGAGGTTTTGAAACCTCTTTTATAAGGAGTTCTATGACTAGCAGTGGATTGAATTGAAGATTGAATGTAATTTTTTTTCACACAACACCAACTAGTCCCAAATTAAGCCTAGCTTGTACTATAGATACTTACACAACTGATATAAATACATATATACATGTTTAATTATACATAACACAGATAAAGATTCTAACTCTGTTTGTTTTTTCTGTATAATAAATAAATAATATACATACCACTGGGCCTCCAAGACAGTCAAAGGCAAATTAAGGTGAATAGCTTATTTATATAATGTAATAGAAATGATATACTTTGAAACCTTCTTAAATGGAATCTGGATAAGTGAGAAACCTCTATTATTGAAAGTCCTATGAGGTCCCGGCACTTTTTCATGGAATTACCTCTGTTAACGGCGCTTTTCTACCTGGTTGAATGAGATTTAATTTCTAGGATTTTTTCGATATTTACTTCTATAATTGGGACTCTGTAGCTCAATTTACTGAATAAGTGAAACATTTTATCAATTTGGGACCGGTTTCAATTCGACGTTTGTTCACAACGTTTCGCACGTCATTTGTTTTTATAATAAATAAATACCTGGACTTAATTCATAACAACAAAAAATACTCTTTTTATTGATATTTTCATCTCTATAAAGATATAACAGTATATTTCGACCTCTACAAGGGGTGGAGGGGTTCTCTCTGTGAATGAGACTACTAAAATTTTACACCTGTCTAATTGGAAAACTGGATTACTGAAAACTCTTAAAATAGTACAACATTTCTGGCCTCTTGAGATCCCAACTAAACAGGTTTCACTGTAAATAGTTTAATCCTCTTTGAAACTGGGACATTTATTTTATAAACTTAACGTTTGTCAAAAATGTAAATACACATAAATTGTAATAAAGGTTTAAGACGTTTTTTTATAAGATTAATACCACACTACTGTATCCCCTGTGCACTTTTTTGTCCGGAAATTACCAGAGACTGGTGGTTATGTCGCAATTGAACCGACTAAAAACTGCACACCGTCTCAGGTACTAGAAGCCGGGGAATTAGGTGCAGCCTGGTGGCCCCCTGCTGTGCAGGAATCTTTACGCCCCTTTTCACTGTTAAGAAAAAGGTGCGAGCACTTTATAGGGTTTGCGCCGCCTCCCCAGCCTGCTTCTGCTAGAGTGACAGGTTGTAACTCCCATGCACTGGGATCAACAGCATTGCTCTATAAACAAACCAAAATATGGTTTGGGAAGTCCCAGGAAAAAATGAATCAGCAATGAAATTAATCGGAAAAAAGTTAGAGGGGTTCCTGGATTCTTTATACGGTTTAAGATCTTTATTTTATCTAAGAATCCTCAATTGATTTACTGTGAAACAAATATTTATGATTTAATCTTAAGAGAGTGTACTGAGCTATAATTGATTACTACTAATTTAATATACAATCACAAAAGAACACAAGACGAAGGTAACATCATTTATTTTATCAATAACCCACAGTTGGGCTCGGGTCTCCTCTCAGGAAAGGGTTAAGGCCATTCGTCCTCACGCTGGCCGAGTGCGGGTTGAGGACTGGCAAGACAACGTTGTGGCTACGTAATCTTGCCGTTGGATGCCTGTTATCTTATGATATCAACCGATTGCTTAACGTGACCTATCATTCATATTTCTCAAATTGAAATGGAATTTACTTGATCGGCTTACAGAAAACTGAGTTTTAAAGTAAATCATATAAGTATACAAAACATTCTTACCTTGAAAGTGGTTAGAAATAAAAATAATTAACATTTCCTTAGCTACCATGCCGTATTGAAACCGTATGGAATATATATGTATTATAATCGTAGACCTAATAGGATAATACCAGGGTTGATTTATGACGTAACTCTATTGTCATTTCCAGCAGTCTTTTATGTGACTTTTACGAGGTGTGCTGATATGTCTAAGAGAACTCTTTGTCCCTTGGTTTAATGTCACATCAAAACGAAGAGATGAACATGTTAAAAGCTCTGCTCTATATATCCTCTGTTCCATAGACGTTTAATTTTTTTTTCTATCGTGGTTTGTTTTATCTCAAATGAGTTGGTAGATCTCGTGATATGTTACAATTTCTAGCACTTAGTAAGCGGAGTTGCTAATTTACGAATGAAATATGTATCGCTAATTAGAAATTTGCCGAATTAGTAACAATGAATAACCAAAAAGTACTGTACATTGATTAATGATTATTAGTCACATAGGTTGAAAGAGAAATCAGGACATAAGATATTAAAGCCCGTGGAATTTAGATTTGGACCGGAACCACTACTACCTTTTTTTTATGTGTGGAAACCTCCTCGTGCCTTCATCCCACCGGGGTTTACGGAAGGGCGGTGTGTCGGGATCGAACCGACTAAAACCAAACGGTGTGCCACTCTGCTCCTGAGACGGGAGGGATCCGGGAACCGCTTTCTTACGCCATCCGGACCCCTCCCAGCGCCTGCCCGCACAGAAGCGGGCACGGCCTGATGTTAAAAACTCTCAAAAACTCAACAAAAAACCACTACAACCCTTGCCCCAAGCCCAAATAAAAACATGGCTGCGCGCCAATACTGAACAAAAACACAAAACACAATGGTAACATAATGAAGGAGTGTATACAGTTCACAAAGGGACGATCTCAGGAAGGTCATAGGTATCCTGGGTATCTTAGTCAGTCACCTTCCTCTTTAATAGTCGATGTTAGTACCGTATATTCTTTCATAAGCATTTAGAGAAAAACTTTTAATTTAAAATTACAAAAAACTTCAATTTTAATAAAGGTGTACAAAATTTTTTTTGTATACAATAAGCAAATTACTGTCGTGTGCTTAAAACATTAAATCCGAGAGCAAAGCCGAGATAAATTGTTTCTAAAATATTATAATATTACATGGCAGCTAATAAAGCTCTGAGGGTACTTGTGATAAAAGTTCTAACACGAATTAAACGAGCGCCCTCTAGCGAAAGCGTCATGAAACTATATTTAAAATGGAATTTAAGCAACTGACATTAATTACTTAGTATTTGTATGAATCGTACGTCGTCCGTGAAATTGCAGTTATAGTTTATGATTACGGTGCATTTTTGTTAGTTTTACTGTTTAAACTTGTAACATTAGAAGATAAGTTGTCTGTTTGTAATTTCAAATTAACAGATTTTCGCTTAATATAAACTTACACATAAAAATCAATATTTGTTCCGGCTAATCTCTGGAATGGCTCGATCGATTCTGACGGGACTTTCACTGGTAGTCTGATGATATAAGGAGTTATTGTCTTTGGATGCTTGATTAGAATATATATTCAGGATGGATTAATTTATTAAATATACGACAATTACACACGATATATAACAGACGAATCAATCTCAACACCGCGGTACCGACGGAAATAGAACTGAGAAGTCCTTTTACATAACAATCAAAAGTGACGTTCTAAAACATACTAATAGGGTAGAGCACACCTTAGTCAAATTATTAACTTTTTATCTGACGTCAAAACGATAACTTTGTACGAAAAACGTACTAAATGCAAACTCGTGACGTCACTGTTTTAGACAACTCAATTAAGCAAGATATTTTAATGTTTACTTGATTAAAATTTGTAATAGGAAAGCTGTAATAATTATATTTTTCGAAATGTTTTGTAACACTCGTTTTAAGGAAGGACACATAGGTATTATTTACAGACACATTCCACTACCCTTACTATCTAACTTAGTACATAGTGATGTGACCTAACAGGAGCAACTTAGGCTACTTTTATTTTAGATTAGTTTTCGCCGTTTTTTCTTGTAAAGGTACAACAACAGCCGTACACCGCGGGACGCAGTTAGTTTGTAATCAATTTGAAGGAAACAGATGAACATTTCTACATACAAGACAAACTAAGATTGGACAAGGCAGTAGAGCCACGCTGATTTCAGCACAGTTGGGCCGGCTTTACCAGGGCGGTACTACCTCGCACAGAAGATCAATGTAAAATGACAGAGATCCTGTTGTAGTGGATCGCTGGTGAGTGCGAGACCGATGCATAAGCATTAATAGGCCGCCATGGTATGGGTTTCCATACTGCATTGGCGTATTGTCTCCATTCGCAATTATCCGGTCTTGTAAAATGCTTTCCATCAGGCAGAGTGGAGTCATTTTGGCAGGGTCAGACATAAAAAGAAAACAGGTTATCTTAGGTCCCAAAGAAATGTAATGGAACTCAAAATGACTTCTCTGCCTGATTTGATAAATGCAAACGGTCCACTTTCACTCCAGGAAAATATTGTCGAAATCAATATCACAAGTCGAGGTAAAATGTTACAATTAAATGAGTAGAAATAATTGAATTACTGGCAATTAAAAATTGCTTATTTCACGGGAAACCTCTATATCTTTAAATAAACTAAATATTTATGTATAAGTAAATAATTTTAGATCAGCTAGCAACTCCGTAATCTCTAGGGTTACCGTTTAAAATATTTTATACAGTAACAGATGAGTCATTTTACAATAAACTTAAAAAACAGCAGCCCTCTCCAAAAAATGAATATTATTATATTAAGAATAATTAGGTCACAATTATGAACTTAATCACAATGTGTGACAGTTCTTTTTGCATTGATTGCCATTTGTATTAGTTGACGACGTAATTTAATTGATTGTCTAATATGTGCTTAGAGACTATGCAAGAGAGTTCTTTTTACAACGAATAAGATCTGTAGTAGTTGACGATACACTGTGGTTTTCTAATAAACTTTCAAAAGAAAGTAAGCAATATAAGTTCGGAATTTAAAAATTTTGTATTCATGTGTTTACAGAAAATATTTTCGTAACATCGCCTTTATTGTCTAAATCGATAAAAACAATAAACCTTTTTATAGTCGAAATACTTTTCTAAAGCAATTAGGTATAGGACTGCCTTTGTGGCGCCGTGGTAGCGAATGCGACTGCTGTGCAAGAGGTCTCGGGTTCGATTCCTGAGTCGGACCAAATGTTTGTATGATCTGCAAATATTTGTTTCGGAGTTTGGGTGTTTTCTATGTATAATATATATGTAATTACAAAAAAAAAGTATAGAAGTATTAATATCAGTTGTCTAGTACCCATAGTACAAGCTCTTAGTTTAGGACTAGATGGCGTTGTGTGTTAAAATGTCTGAAGATATCTCTGAACATATTTATTCTGCAAGATATGCGTTGAAATCTCTCCTAGTGCATCACTGCAAACTATGCCATACTTATTGGTTAAATTTAAAAACAAGTGATTAATTGAAAAAGTTTTTTTTTATACAAGATTTTATTACTTGTTAATAAACAATGACTTTAAGCTCTTTCATTTGATATCCACACTAAAGCGGGTTGTTTAGGATGGCACACGACGTAACAAAATAGTGGCGTACACACTGTTTGGTTACGGCTGCCATTTTGGATTAATAATAATACCGAGTAAAAATAATAGCATTGTCATCAGAACTAAAGTTATATTTCAAACTTCAGCTTATTCGGAAATCGAGGAGTGGTTTAAATTTAACTTGCTGATTACAGGCAAACATCGGGACAGACGAAACTAAAAATTAATTAAAAATGAAAAACTTGTAATAGCACACGCTTTCCCAGTTTCCTTTGACATATTTTCGTCCCTTGTCTTTAAAGAACTCCTTAATATTGCAAGAAAGCGAAAAGAATATTGTTACACGTGAGAAATAACACTCCATTGAAATTTCTTTAAGGAATTTTCTTATTTAGTATCTCAATACAGATAGTACAAAATGTCTTTTTTTTATTGAATAAGGGGCAAACGAGCACGCGTATCGTAAGCGATTACGGCCGCCCATGGACACTCGTAACGCCAGAGGCATCACAAGTGCTTTGCCGGCCTTGGGGGTGGGGTGAGGGATGAGGGGAAGAGTCGGGTTATGGGCCTCCGGTATCCTCACTCACTCAGTTTCACACCGGTTTTCTGTGAGGCCATGGTTATCACTCCGGTCGAGCCGGCCCATGCACCGAACAATTGTTAGTATACTTTTTTAAACGATAGAAAATCTATTTCTATAAATAAAACCCCGACAAAAAGCGTCTCACTGACCTTGACTTTAAATGTACAACTTAGTTTGAAATATAGCTTTCAGTTCGTTATATCCGCCATTGAATCTAATCGTTAATCGGTTAGGCCTCCAGCTGACGCTTACAGCCTCTAACATTTTCAATAAAATACAAAATCTACTAACGAAGTATGAATCGAATTAATTTTGAAGTGCGACTGGCTTTTAGTACAAGACTTCTCCATACTTTAATACGTTTTCTGCAAGTAATTGTGGTTGCAAAAATGTTATGCCTAAGGCGACCATCTTCTGACCGATTATTGTGCAGTTTAAAATATACTTTTCAACTCCCGCATCAAAGCTTGTGTCACAGAAGACTTGACAAAAATACATGAAACGGATAAAAAAACCACCCAGAGTCAGAACAACTATTTATGGGTGACAATAGTGGGATTGGAACCCACAACACTTGGTGCAGTAGAAAGGCGACCGCTTAAACTACTAGGCCAATGCAGTCAAATATTGCAATATACATATCATAAATTACATACGACTTTGAAGGTTTCATCTGGCTTCTCGGAGATATCATAAACCAATCCCAACTTGATGAAAATAGAACAATTTTCGATACTGAAAATATTAATTAAAAATATTCCGAAAGTTTACGAATGAATCACGTAACACACATTCATAAAAACAGTCGCATTAAGAACCCCTCTTGTTTTAAAGTCGGTTAAACAATATTAAAGAAATATTTTGTAATGCACTAAAAAAGGTTTTAATGAAAGCAAAAATTGTGTCTGTCGTCTCGAATATAAGAGATGAAATGAAAACTCAATTTTCTCTAAGAAAATATGTCTGTTAGTCAATAATTCTTTTGTAGCTTCGTTGGTTTTTATTGAATTTACTACGGATAAGTAGAATAATACAATATTGTTACATATCCAATTTAATATAACATAAATACATCTTAATGGAAATCGAGATTAATGCAAGTCAAGTATTATCTATCTAATGCCTTTAAACGAGCAATTCTTGCATATGTATACCTATATTTACAAACTGTTAGAACAATGAAGAACGATTATCATGAAATTTTGTCTGCAGGGGTTAGTAATCCAGGTACTGCAGGTAAAGCCAGGTAGCACGCTTGTTTTAAATATACATAAGTGCGAATATGAAAAAAATGCTTAGTTAATTTCAAGAGGATTCAAACGTCATAAAATAATTAGTGTTTGTTAATTCCAGTAGCACTGAATAGTATCTTGGTCGTTGCGGCTTATGAAACTATTCCAGAGCATTTTTTATGTATTTTCGGAAATAATAAATATTTCGGACATCTAACACACAACGCCATCTAGTCCCAAGCTAAGCAGAGCTTGTGTTATGGGTACTAGACAATTTATATAAATACATGTATACTTTTTTTTGTAAATACATACATATTATACATAGAAAACATCCAAACTTCGAAACAAATACTTGGTCGCAGATCATACAAACATTTGGTCCGACCCGGGAATCGAACCCGAGACCTCAAGACAGCAGTCGCATACGCTACCACTACGCTACCGAGACAATTGAGTATGGACCTGTTAACGTTACTCTACTCAACATGAAGGAAACCATACGCAGAATCTAAGATTGGTCGTCATCAGACTCATTGCAAATGCAGACAATGTGACAATGCAGCATGGCAAGGCCTAGTAATGCTTCTGCACCAGTGGGCCTCCGGTCTTGCACTCACTAACGAAACATGACAGCAAGAATGCTATCATTTTAGGTTGATCTGCGCGAAGGAAGTACCGACTCCGCCATGCCGGCGCTTTCGTGGTAAAACCAGCGTGGCTTTACACCCTTTACAAAAAGCTTTGGAAATATTAATTTTCGATAATTCTGCTAAGTCTTTCATAAAGCATCAGGTTGAGAAAAACCTCAAGAAAAGTAATCAGGATTTATATATATAGGATATTTGACATAATATTAAAAAAAAAACATGAGCGTGTACTTACATGTTAGGCTTTCACGCCAAATCATTCATCAAAATAAGCGTTCTTTCTAAAAGCTCAAATTGATTAACAAAATCTACATTAACTTACGCAACGCCACAGAATACAGCTAGTCGTTTAAAACAGTTTACCATTAATAGAAGCTGTTAGGAAACTCATTATAGATTTCATCCGCAATCGGGTAACCATGTGTTTAATATTATTTAAACGAGGGCAGTGTTCAGGTAAACAATGTTGCTAACGGGTATCGAACCCGGAAGCCGTTTCTATCGTCGATAAACTAGTAGAATATTTATAGTTTCTGATGTATTTATTGTATGAGAGGAATGTAAAGTTTAGCTCAAGTAGTTTATTCCTAGTTTTATGATTTTTCTATTGAAAATGACTACCAGTATGGACTTAAAAGTCCAATGCCTTTTCAGAGCTAAGACATTGGGGTGCCAGGGCTTTCTTTTCTAGGGTACACATGGTTCCACAGCTACTACTACTTGAGATGGCGACAGGCGGTTTTGAGTCGATTCGATTCCGATTAACCGCCAGTAGGTAGGATCCGAGGAAATTATCGCATATGAAAAGGGTCATATCATGACTTTATACTAGACAATTTCGTCTTTTCTATGTTAAGGGAGATCCTGGCCTTGAAAAGCAAATATAGCCTACATGCAAGAAAAATGTAGAGAGTACCAAAGACTGTACCTATAGGCCACACACATCAGCAAAACATACATTTTAAAGAAATGTTAAAATCAGTTAAATAGTTTCGGAATTCATCAGAAGCAACAACGTGACACGTTTGTTAAGCCGTCCAAAGGCCTCCAACTAAGCTTCACGACTGTTATACTATGAAAACAACCGGGACCGACTGCTTAACGTGATTCCCCAATCACGGAGATGCTCATGGTATCATGTCACCAGCGGTCACCTATCCAGGTACGGACTGCGCCCTTGTTGTTTATCGTTGGTGACTGGTTCTACACACCAAGCGCAACTGGGCTATGAGTGCCTTCTTAATTTCACGTATCTTCTAATGTCAAACCATCTGTTAGATAAGTTATCTGGCACTTATCTGTGCCCGGTAAAACAGGGCCTAAAAGTAATTAATCTTCAACCTACAAAATGTGGTTTTAACATTAAAACTTTACGCATAAAAATATAAAACTAATTTTAGAAATAAAATAGAAACAAAGCCACAGAAACCTAAATATTGTTCGATCCAAGCATCGCACCGGGAATCGGGATACAAAGTTCACATCAAATGTTTTTGTTTACCGTTTTCCTTATAACTAAGCTAACTAAGAAAGGAGGTTTTGACATAATATATCATAACGGCCAGACGGTTTTTTTTTACTTATTTATATCTGTACTAGCTTTTGCGCACGGCTCCGACCGCGTCGGTTATCGCAGCAAAGAGTAGCCTATCTCCTTCCTTAAGAATCAAAGTATCTCTATAATCGGTGCAGCGGTTTGGCCGTCAAAGCAGGACAGACAGACAGAGTTAGTTTCGCATTTATAGCATAATTATGGATTGTGTACATACTAAAATAAAACAATGATTGAGTTAGAAAATATGCAAATGTAACAATCGGTCTTATCAGACAAAAATGATACGAATTTTCGGTATCCAAAAATTATTGTTAGTTTACTTGCAAGTCAACGGGCCCCTGTCTAAAATTGATGGGTCATGTGAACCACCAGGAGGCCTTTTTAGAAAGGTACAGGGGCATAAAACAATAACATTTAGCTCTATGCTGACACTTATAAGCTGTCTAATTGATTACAGGCTCTCTCGTCACATGATTTTTATACGGAATGCGAAATAGAAAAGAGGTATTGAAATTGTACGGAACCGTACAAAACACATCAATTTTCGAAACAAGCCCATCGTTTATTAATTCATTACGTAATTGATTAGAAATATCAATAAAACATTCATACACCAAAATTAACCTGTTTACCTTCACACTACACACATACTACAAGACTAAATGATAGGTTTGCTTCAAGTTTCACTTCTTTTGTCAAGTGTTGCAATGATGTCCTGCGGAGTACGTTTCTTTAGTTAGCTCTCACGACACCCATGGGATAAATAGGAGTACTGACACTGTGTATTCTTAATGCGTCACCATATAAATACAGTAAACAACATTGAAAGTATTGCTTAGCACTAACGAGACGCTTTTCAAGAATAATTTAATACCAAAGGACTTTTGTAAAAAACACTGACACATATGCACAAGTTCGTTCTAGTTTCACGCAATCACTTTACACAATGGTCCTAACAGCCAAATAAAAGTCATTTAGAAAACCAGAACAACATTTTGCCAACTTTTCCGCTGTTCAACTCACAGCAATTTGTTAAAAGCATCCCACCAAACCCAGACAATGGTGGAAAATAAAGAAATCAATTTGTTTCTGGAAAGAAAACAGCACTTATGACAAATACACATCAACGTTTAAATAACGCGAAAGTAATTTTTTGTACTCTATGTTATCTTAAAATATTTTAATTAGTTGCAATCGATTAAAATATTTATTTATCATATAGCTTAAAAGACTTTTCGAATGAAGGAGGGTTATGCTCTTCGAGTGTATGTATGTATATATATTTCTATGGTACGCTTTAGAGCCTAAACGGCTTGTCGTATTTATATGTAAGTGGTGTTAATAGATTACGAGTAAGTATTGACTAATGAGAATATCATTATTTGAAGGCAAGACTTTAAAAGTTGTGGTAAAATACTTCTTTACTTAGTATAAAATCTTTTTTGCGTGATGGTGACAGAATCTACTAATACACAAGATAAACTAAAAGCCTATTTGCCGTAGATAACCGATACGAAGGTTAGGGAAACAGTGCATGCGCAGGCCGTGTGCTAGATTCACTCATTCGCAAATAGCCGCACACCAATTAAAACGTACGTAAGTTTATTATTTATTAACATAGCTTTATTTCAACAGCAATGACTATTCCTTTCTGTATTCTTAAATTCATCCCAAAAATAATTGACGAATAAAATATTGTCCAATCAGGAAATCAAATGGATCCCTATAAATTGGACAAAAGTAGAAATTGCCGCGAGAATTGAATTGACAGTTCCACAGACTGCTACAGAATACAGATAACGTAACCTTTACAAAAGAGGTCAGATTCTATAGACAAAAAATATTACCCGATAAGAGACTACCAACGCTTTTATTGGATTTTGTCAATGAAATACTAATTCCTTTTGTTCTTATTTTAGGACGACTTACAAGGATAATTTTCTCACAAGACAAGTTACATTGAGAAAATAATTAGCTGCGTGAAAAGTGACGAAGAAAACAAAACGCCGAGACAACTAAAAATATACAAACTCGTTGCAGTCTACGACTGGCCGGACACGCCGTCAACACACAGCGACTAAAATAAAACCACACAGGTCAATGACATTAGACCTGCTATCCGATAATTAAATTAATATAATTTCAATAAAACTACAATGGACATCAACGAAGATAAAATAAAACAAGAAGTCAGCAGCTTTGTAAGTTCTCTACAAAGACTACTTCCTAAAAAAAAGGAATTCTTTTTTCTGGAACCACAGAAATCAAATTTAACAAGACTCAGTGACATACATGCTGAAGCCAAAAATACCTTCCCCAAGTGCTTCATTGGTGCCAAGATAGTTATTCTCAGGGACATCATGGATAGGGTCAAACTTGTTCAACAGTATAACTACGGAAGATCGAAGGAGATACATAAGTGTTTTTCACAGCTAATTCATAAAGAAATGGAGCCCAAGACGACGAACGAAGGTTTGTTCATTGATTCCTCTGGATCAGCCACTGCTACATACAAAGAAGTCCTAGACGGGCCATACGAGATGCGTTTAACATCGAGAATAAAAGATTTGGTATCATCTGAAACTGAAATTGTTTTTGAGAAGGAAAACGAACAATCTGTTGGTTCTTTCTCATGTTATGTAAAGGATGTGGATCCAAATACACTAAGGCTGATAACACAATGGGTGTACAAAGTAATACCAGACTTGAGTATTGGAACAGAAATTGGTTTCACACCGCTAGCGTACCCGCCAACACCAGACTTCTCAATCAGCGCCAGATATGAAAGACCGACCTATACGTTATCTTCAACTATCAGCAAGATTGGTTTTCAGGTGTGTCTTTACAAGCAGTTCTCCCCTGATTTACGATTAGGTACAATAGTAAGCGAAGGTGCAAGAAGCGGGCAGGTGACGTTAAGTTTGGCATTACAAAAGAACTATAGTAATGGCTCTGAGCTGAAAATATTTGTGGATTCGCAGCGTTGCGGGGGATTCACATTCCAAAAAGATGTTGTGTTCAATGAGACGCATAATGAGATACGAGTGTTGCGCCTCATCGGAAGCACTTTGATTGATAGACAAAGGCGGGTTAGATTCGGCGTCGGATTCAATTTAGATTTCTGATGTGTGTTTACACATGGTTCCTTACAGCTGACACCTAATAAATAGCCAGTCTCTTTGAAGGCGGTATGGTGTGCTTACGTTTTTGTAGGATTATTTCTTTGTATATAAGTATACATAGGTTTTAGTTATTGTTTTTATTTAATATTGATGCTTCGTTGTTTAGACATGTGATTAAAATTATAGATTAGTACATTTTTTTTTATTTCCATTTATGGATAATATATCTTTGTAACGAAGATTTTCTTGTTTCCTCTTTACAATTTAAGCTATATGCTAAACTTACGAACTTCTACTGCAAGTACCACATCAGTACATCAAAAGCCTTCAAGAGCCTACTGTTAAACAAAGGCCAGTCCTTAGAAAGGAGTATTTGGCCTAATATACCACGCTGGCTAGAGGGATTGGCATTAGTTTTAAGTTTTCTTTCTCCTTGTAATGCTGCTGTCTTGGGCAGATGATGGATATGAACGAGCGTAACTTTTGATTTTCAAACGCGGTATTCAGCTGCACACCAATCAATAAATTTGAACGCTTCATAGGTTAATTGACTTAAAATGGTAACAGATACCTAATTCAGTTTCAAATCAAATCATTATTTATTTGCTGATCATGGGTATATTGTGATGTTGATTTATAATTTTTCTCCTAGATCTATCTTACCGGCATGAAAATTTGATACTAAGCTAAAGCCTACTACTAAGCTACTAAAAAGGTACATTCATAATCACAAAATCATTACAACTAAAATTTAAAATCACAATAGACACAAGCAAAGCAAACATTTAAAATCAACAACTTAAATGTCAAAATTAAATAAAAATTTAATCCAACATTACCCAAAACTCTAAATTCTAATCGTTGCCCATCATGGGCTTAATTTATATTTCTTGCAAGGTGTTTTATTTATTTAGCAGTATATTTTATTTGTAGAAAAAACACCAGATTTAAGATTAAAACAAGTGATTTCTTAAAAAAGGTTTTTTAAAAAAACAAGCTTATCCTACTTGTTATTAAAAAAGTATTATTAAGCTCTTTCATTTGTTACCCATATTGGGTGGGTTGATCAAAAATATGTAAATCGCCATTTTGTTACGGCGGCCATTTTGGTTAATACCGGTTGTATATATTAGCATTAACATCACAACTAAAGTCACATTTCAAATTTCAGCTCGATCGAAAATCGGGAAGTGGATCAAATTTAACTTGCAAGATTTCATTAGAGACCTAACACATCGGGACAGGCGAAACTAAAAATAAAAGCTTGTAAAAATAAGGAATTATATGAACAATTGATTACTATTATTAATGGTATAGATGCATTGAAGTCGATATTTGTAGAAAGTAAATATAGCCTCCTTTCTTAGGAGAGACCAACTATCAGCAATGGACAGTCCGCTACTGGTCATCAGCTGAAAGATATTGATGTGATGTGAAATAGGTATAATACAAAAGGGAAGATTTAGAGATATTTATTTAACCTTTCAACGGTTTAAGTCACCGTCAGGTGATGAAAATGAATTAACTACTGTTTTTCTTCCTGAAAAAAGGCAGATAAACGTTTTTTTAAGAATACGGCAGTCTTAGGAATCGAAATATATTAGTGAGTATTATTGTCAAATTATTGTTAGGTAACTTTTATCAAACAATTTTTACGAAATACTACGTATTCTACTGAGAGTTTACTAAGAGTTCATAGTATAAATAAGGAAATAAGCTTCAGTAAAATTGATATCACATGCCTATAATTTGTTAATCTGTAGTATGGTAACCAGTCTGCTAACAAACATCCCGACTTATATTATAGTGATTTTGTTTGTTAACGCCTAAATCACTAAACTGAGTTTAAAACCTAATAATCATTTTCACGAAAATTAACACAATTAGGTTGCATTGGCCATGGCTGACAGTCAGCCTGTGACCACGGCCAGTGCAACCTGGTCGAAATGTCAGGCAAATCAAAGGTATGTAATATATGGCGACATTCACATTCAGTGCAGTGCCATCTACCGAAGATACACTGAACTACGCAGTAACGTAGGTTACGAAGAAACTACCAATCCTGAATCGCGTAATACAAGTTCTCGCGCCGATTAGCATATATACAACATCCCAACATGAACCGTTGGGCAGCGGCCCGACAGGCATGATTACCTCACCTGGTCGGAGGATCCTCCCTTCGTGTTGGAGGGACAGGTGACCCACCCGTTCCTCCACAAATACCTTTAAATAAATGATTTCGTTGATTCCCGTGAAAATAATTATTAAGTCATGAAACGCGAACATTTAAAAGTGAATTTAAAACTTCTTTCACCAATGGAATGCTACATAACCAGCGAGTATCGTAGGCTACTTTATACTTTAATATGATCGAAAAGCACGCAGGCGGAGCCATGAGCAAAAGATAGTGCTTATGTATTTCTAAATATGAAATTATATATAAAAGATAATATCAATTTTTTTCATTTTTCAGAAACTTTATAGACTACAAGTCTAGAAGAATATTTACTTCTGAACATAATATGTTAAAATATCTTTCATTTAACTAACTAAGTTATATGAAGTAAACATAAAGTGGACGCGGCTTGTTCTCAGACGAAATGACAAGCAATTTGACCCTCAAACGTAAAAATAAAGGTACAAGAGAAAGTTTATTTTGTCCATCCAATGAGAAACGCTTTATTCGATTATGAGACTGGAGAATACAAAGGCATTTTTAGGCTATCGTCAAATCAGCCTCATAAAAGTCAATTGAGGGAAAAAGTTACTTTTTAATTATAATTTTTGTTACTTTTATGCATAACAGCCAAAATGAATCTTCTGAGAGAAGTGGTCACCATCCTCCTTGCGACTGTTGGCAATGCAGCACGATGATCCACACTATGGCGGTCATTGGTAAATATACAAGGTGGATATGACAATACGACATTAAATGAAACCGTGCGCAATGAAAATGTTTTCAATATTTATAGACAAGCCTCAAAAATTCTTGTTCTTCTTTTGATGAGATGGCAACCAGTCGGATCAGCTATTTCTGCCAATGTCAAGTATTTAACGTCTTCAATTCTAAGTCTTTGAGTCTTCAAGTCTTCGTCTTGATTAAATTAATGATAAAAATTATAAAAAATGTGGATGACATGAAATGGCGACCGTCTTTCAAAAAAACAAAAAACGATCTCCCAAAAAATTCTTCTTTTGATGAAATGGCAACCAGCTAATCAGCTATTTCTGCCGATGTCAAGTGTTTAGTCTTGAAGTCTTAAGTCATCGAGTCTTCAAGTCTTAGTCGTGATGAAAATAATGATAAAAACTATAAAAAATTTGGATGAGATGAAATGAGGACCGTCTTTCGATCTAGTTTCTTTAATATATTTTCTTCGTCTCAAAAAAATCCTCTGCATCATTGCTTACAGGTAGCGTTCCCAAAAAACTGGCAGCATTAACTGCCTCGGTGGCGCAGTAGTNTCACGTTTTTGTAGGATTATTTCTTTGTATATAAGTATACATAGGTTTTAGTTATTGTTTTTATTTAATATTGATGCTTCGTTGTTTAGACATGTGATTAAAATTATAGATTAGTACATTTTTTTTTATTTCCATTTATGGACAATATATCTTTGTAACGAAGATTTTCTTGTTTCCTCTTTACAATTTAAGCTATATGCTAAACTTACGAACTTCTACTGCAAGTACCACATCAGTACATCAAAAGCCTTCAAGAACCTATTGTTAAACAAAGGCCAGTCCTTAGAAAGGAGTATTTGGCCTAATATACCACGCTGGCTAGAGGGATTGGCATTAGTTTTAAGTTTTCTTTCTCCTTGTAATACTGCTGTCTTGGGCAGTTTGTCTCCCTTAATTGCCTCTTATTACAAACACGAGATAAATAATAGAGTTAGCGACACTCATGTTCTTATTCCGATACCACACAAAGGATTGCGAGTTCATGCGAGTATTTCTGCGTGATATAATTTCGTTCATTCAGTACGAACTGCAATAAATGCGTGCTATCAATGTATTAATGGGTGTATGCCGAGCCCGATACTGGACTTCGCGTTTCAATTATGCGTTCAATACAGACACGTTTACATAAGCGTACCAATACATTTCGATGATGGATATGAACGAGCGTAAATTTTCATTTTCAAACGCGGTATTCAGCTGCACACCAATCAATAAATTTGAACTCTTCTAGGTTAATTGACTTAAAAAGGTAAGACATAACTAATTTATATATAAAAGTTTTCAAATCAAATCATTATTTATTTGCTGATCATGGGTATACTGTGATGTTGGTTTATAATTTTTCTCCTAGATCTACCTCACCGGCATGAAAATTTGATGGCAGTTTCACATAAAACAATCTTATACCTACTACTAAGCTACAAAATAGGTACATTTATAATCACAAAATCATTACAACTAAATTTTAAAATCACAATACACACAAGCAAAGCAAACATTTAAAATCAACAACTTAAATATAAAAATTAAATAAAAATTTAATACAAAAATACACAAAAATCTAAATTCCAATCGTTTCTCATCATGGGTTGAATTTCTATTTCTTGCAAGGTGTTTTATTTATTTAGCAGTTTTTCTTATATGTAGAAAAACACCAAATTTATGATTAAAACATGTGATTTATTCAAAAAGGTATTTTTTTAACAAAACAAGCTTCAATTACTTGTTATTAAAAAAGTAACTTTAAGCTCTTTCATTTGTTACCCATATTGGGTGAGTTGATCAAAAATATGTAAATCGCCATTTTGTTACGGCAGCCATTTTGGTTAATACCGATTATATATATTTGCATTGTCATCAGAACTAAAGTCACATTTCAAATTTCAGTTCGATCGAAAATCGGGAAGTGGATCAAATTTAACTTGCAAGATTTGATTAGAGACAAACATCGGGACAGGCGAAACTAAAAATAAAAGCTTGTAAAAATAAGGAATTATATGAACAATTGATTACTATTATTAATGGCATAGATGCATTGAAGTTGATATTTGTAGAAAGTAAATATAGCCTCCTTTCTTAGGAGAGACCAACTACCAGCAATGGACAGTCCGCTACTGGTCATCAGCTGAAAGATATTGATGTGATGTGAAATAGGTATAATACAAAAGGGAAGATTTAGAGATATTTATTTAACCTTTCAACGGTTTAAGTCACCGTCAGGTGATGAAAATGAATTAACTACTGTTTTTCTTCAGGCAGATAAACGTTTTTTTAAGAATATGGCAGTCTTAGGAATCGAAATATATTAGTGAGTATTATTGTCAAATTATTGTTAGGTAACTTTTTATCAAACAATTTTTACGAAATACTACGTATTCTACTGAGAGTTTACTAAAAGTTCATAGTATAAATAAGGAAATAAGCTTCAGTAAAATTGATATCACATGCCTATAATTTGTTAATCTGTAGTATGGTAACCAGTCTGCTAACAAACATCCCGACTTATATTATAGTGATTTTGTTTGTTAACGCCTAAATCACTAAACTGAGTTTAAAACTTAATAATTATTTTCACGAAAATTAACACTATTAGGTTGCACTGGCCGTGGTCACAGGTTGACAGTCAGGCTGTGACCACGGCCAGTGCAACCTGGTCGAAATGTCAGGCAAATCAGAGGTATGTAATATGTGGCGACATTCACATTCAGTGCAGTGCCATCTACCGAAAATACCCTGAACTACGGAGTAATGTAGGTTACGAAGAAACTACCACTCCTGAATCGCGTAAGACAAGTTCTCGCGCCGATCAGCATATATACAACATCCCAACATAAACCCTTGGGCAGCGGCCCCGACAGGCATGATCACCTCGCCTGGTCAGAGGATCCTCCCTTTGTGTTGGAGGGACATGTGACCCACCCGTTCCTCCACAAATACCTTTAAATAAGCGATTGCGTTGATTCCCGTGAAAATAATTATTAAGTCATGAAACGGGAACATTTAAAACTTCTTTCACCAATGGAATGCTACATAACCAGCGAGTAACGTAGGCTACTTTATACTTAAATATGATCGAAAAGCACGCAGGCGGAGCCATGAGCAAAAGATAGTGCTTATGTATTTCTAAATACGAAATTATATATAAAAGATAATATCAATTTTTTTCATTCTTCAGAAACTTTATAGACTACAAGTCTAGAAGAATATTTATTTCTGAACATAATATGTTAAAATATCTTTGATTTAACTTAACTAAGTTATGAAGTAAACATAAAGTGGACGCGGCTTGTTCTCAGACGAAATGAAAAACAATTTGACCCTCAAACGTAGAAATAAAGGTACAAGAGAAAGTTTATTTTGTCCATCCAATGAGAAACGCTTTATTCGATTATGAGACTGGAGAATACAAAGGCATTTTTAGGCTATCGTCAAATCAGCCTCATAAAAGTCAATTGAGATAAAAAGTTACTTTTTAAATATAATTTCTGTTACTTTTATGAATAAAAGCCAAAATGAATCTTCTGAGAGAAGTGGTCACCATCCTCCTTGCGACTGTGGGCAATGCAGCACGATGATCCACACTATGGCGGTCATTCGTACATATGCAAGGTGGATATGACAATACGACATTAAACCGCGCGCAATGAAAATATTTTCAATATTTATAGACAAGCGTCAAAATTCTTCTTTTGATGAAATGGCGACCAGCTAATCAGCTATTTCTGCCGATGTCAAGTGTTTAGTCTTGAAGTCTTAAGTCATCGAGTCTTCAAGTCTTAGTCGTGATGAAAATATATTAAAAACTATAAAAAATTTGGATGAGATGAAATGAGGACCGTCTTTCGATCTAGTTTCTTTAATATATTTTCTTTGTCTCAAAAAAATCCTCTGCATCATCGCTTACAGGTAGCGTTCCCAAAAGACTGGCAGCATTAACTGCCTCGGTGGT
>PKRV01002456.1:7430-22004 GCA_003709505.1 Hyphantria cunea
CCGCAGCGTCGGGCCCTCACTGCAGTCATCGGAGGAGATCTCTCGCTGCCGGCCGTCGTACGCTCCATGGCCGGCGGCGAGAGCAGTTTTACAGCGGTCGCGACCTTCTGCGAGAAAGTCATCTCGCAGAAAGAGGCGGCGGAGAAGGTCCGGGAGGACGATCTCTACTCGGACCCGATCCACCGCCGGCGAACCGGTTGGCGGAGGCGCGCCTATCAGCGCCTCATGCCGCCCTGAGTGTGGCCGCGGATGGGCGGGACGGGTTTTCCCCCCCATCCGCTTTACAGGCCACCCGCGAGGGGGGCGACGTTACGCGTGTGCCGTACGTCGCCCACATTGAGAGGTCTTAACATCTAGAGAAGGTGCCCGCTTCAGTGCGGGCAGGCGCTGGGAGGGGTCCGGATGGCGTAAGAAAGCGGTTCCCGGATCCCTCTCGTCTCAGGCGCAGAGTGGCAGGCACACCGTGGTGGTTTAGTGGGTAGTCTGGCGAGTCAGTCAGGAGTCCCACACAAAGTGAACCCCCTGTCCCCGCGGGGGGGAGCAAAGTGCGCAAAGGCATTCCAAAACGAAAAAAAAAAAAAAGTGTTTAGATCGAAAGGAGTTCAGGGTTATTGTAAATATATTTGTAAATTTAAGATTGTTAATATTTTAAACGATAAGGTTATTTATAAACTGAATTCATTTTAACTACAAGTTTTTTTTTACTATATATATATCATTGAATCAATGTACAGAACACAACACAACTTTAAATCATATTCAAATGATAACAACTGGCAAACCTTTGTCCTGGAAAAGTACTACATATCCGTATTCTAAGCTTCATTCCGAAATTTTAGTATTTTCATTTAGTCTTTGCTCTAATAAATTGTGTATTTGACATGTGTGAAATATTCAAATTACTAAGTATTACCATTAAATAGTCTAACCAAAGTTGACTCATTTCTTCGACTAATTTCACATTACAGTTTTAATGATAGATTAATTATATCAGACTCAAAAATGATCAACTAGTTCAAATTACTTATATTCTATTCTTAGTCATACATATTTTATGGTAACTTATGGTATATATATATATATTTAATATATATATATATATATATATATATATATATATTTAATATATACATATATATATATGTATATATTATAGGTACTTAAAATGATTAGGTAATAGGATTTTCATACGTTGGTACTGATATTATTCGAAATATTTACCTATATTATTATTTTTAATTTTCGTTACTTGTAAAGTATACCTACTTTAAATAATCAATAACAGGGTGTTCTTAGGCACGGTATCAGAAAGTTACTTGAAAAGCGCTCAGACGTGGACTGTCAACCATCTAGATGATGGGGATAAAATTTCTGTTGCGTCCTTCGCAACAGAAATTTTCGATAGCGGAAACCGGCGGCAGGAATCAGTCCAAACAATTCCTCGGAGCATTCCCCCGCACAGCAGAAGCCACATCTCTACACACCGCCAAAGAGTCTAGCTGTATTGAAAGTTCTTGGGAATCGTCGATTCGAATCGCTCTCCGTTGAATGCGGTCCAAATGAGCTGGTATTGGGACGCTCCCGCCCAAAGATGGCGACAGTATTCCATGTAAAGTCGGACCTTATATAGTAAAAGTTGGTGGGCCGGAGTGAAACACTGTCTCGATCTGTTGAGCACATCGAGCTTTTTCGAGGCCAATTTGGCCTAACCCTCCAAATGGTCACGAAACTGGACTTCGCTCGATATGTCGGCACCAAGTATTCCGATATTAGCGGAGGCAGATAGGGAAGTACCTTCAAAACGAGGACATACGACCCACGGCAGTATATATNTATATATATATATAGTTGATCAATTTAATGGTAATACTTAATAATTTGTATACTTCACATATGTCAAATACACAATTAATCAAAGACAATGAAAATACTAGAATTTCGCAATGAAGCGTAGAATAAGCATATGTAATACTTTTCCAGATTAAAGGTTTGCTAGTTGTTATCATTTGCATATGATTTAAATTTGTGTTGTGTTCTAAACCGACGGGTCCTACGTAGATTAATGCTAGTGCAAAAACACAATTCTAACAAAGATTTTTTTTTTTATTTGGAAATGTTATACCTGAACATGTTTAAAAAAAGACTGCATACTTAATTTTTTTCATTTTTTTGTAGTTTAGAAATTAGCTTCACTTGCATTTATCTATATGGATTTCTTTAAAGTGTTTTAACACAAAAACCAGCGTAAGTGACCACTTGAACCAGTTTATATTGTTTGAGGTTTTTTTGAAAATTAAGGAGAATAGAAAAATATAACAATATCTAACATGTTTAATTTTTGTGAATATTGATGAGTTGCTAAAGCTCATTATATTTGTGATATTTTTTAACAACTTTTCTCACTTACATTGGTGTAAGTGTGCACTACAATGTAGTGCAATTTACATGTGCCTATTACAACTGTAGTTCTTTGGTTAATTATTAAACAAAATTTTTGTTTAAATAAAACAAATATACATAAAAAACAAAAATACATTTGTATTTAGCAATCAAATACAACGATTTATTCTTAATTAAAATAAAATTCAAAGGTGTTTCCACCAAAAAAAATAAAATTAATATCTTCTAACTCTCACGTGAGGAAATTATTTAGTCATAGTAGTTTAAAAAAAAATTATATTTAACGCTTTTAACAAATATTTTGTTTACATAATTATTAAAATCTAAAAAATAAAGTATTGGTTTACATACGAGTGCCCATTGCCTCTGTTATTAGAATTCACTAGTTTAAAACTTATTTACTAAATGCTTCAGTCTTTCAGACTTACCAAAAAAAAATAACTTATCTAATGGTAGCTAAATTAAGTATCACATTCGTAATTAAAAAGTAAGGATTGCACAATTAAATAAAATGATTTAGTCAGATACATCTTCAGTAGTATTCTTTGAGATAACTTTCAAATTATTGTAATATGAATGGTATTGTTCAGGAATCAAGTTAGATTTACAAAGATCTTGAAGATCTTTGAACTTATTTTTATCTATAGATAATAAGCTACTGTAAGCTACACGTAAGCCATCAAATTTTTTCGTTAAGTTTTGTATACTAGTCCGGGTGTTACTTCTCAGACATTGGATAGTTTTGTAGGCGCCTTCTTCAAAAACATTTTTATAATTAATCAAGAATAAATCTTTGGCTTGAACATTAACTTCGCAAATTTTACTCCACATGACTAGTTTCCCGGCGGATTTTTTTTCCAATTATCAAAAAGGCAAGGCAAGATTTAAAATCAAAGACGTGAGATTGAGTTATTTCTTTTACAATGTACGTATGGTTTTGCATTAGCCGTTGCCTGATCTGGAGTATAAATCAAAACATTTCTAGTTTTTCTTTCAGTCACAGAGTGAATGCTGTCACCCTCGTTTTGGGTGTGACCAACAACAAGAAATTTATGACTGAAACGTTAAATTTCCAAGAGCAGTACATATACATAAGAAAAATAATTTTGTTTCTATTCTGTCCTCCACAATTTTCCGACCAGAATATAAAAGATTTAACTCCTTCCTTTACATTTATACTAATAAAATCATAAACAAAGCTGGCGATCTCATTTGCACCTTTTTTTGCAGTCTGTTCATCCTAACAATAACAATATCCTTGCAGATCAGTCATATCAAATGCAATAAAGTTGTATAAATGCTATTTTCTTTTCTATTAAAAAGTATTAACGTTTCCATGTGGTAAGTTTTGTGTTTTTTGCAAGTCGAAAGTAACAGTCACTATAGTTTTATCGTCTTTTGATAATTGTTTATTCATTTCTTTCAATTGCCGACCCTTATCTTTTTCGGCCAGATGCCAACCGTGCTTTAATTTTTGTTCGTTTGTAGGATTTTGTAGGTTTTCAAATGCGTGACAAAACTCGCATTTATCCTTTTTCGGAATATGAAACTAGAGGTTGAAGTTTTTATTAACAATGTCTCTATATTGACACAACGTTTCAACCCTGCAATTTTAGGAAACCTCTTCTTTATCACACCATTCTTTGTAAAAATTAAACATTCGGAAAAAACACAATGACTGCTCTAGGTAAATTTTATTCGTTTCCTTTCTTGTATAGTGAGACTCTACGGGTTAGAACATATTCACATGATTTTGTGTTTACAATTTGAGGTATCTTTACTGGGTGGTTTGTATGTTTTCCCCTACAATCCTCTGCTACTACTCCAAAACCTGGATCGAAATTGTCCAATGCCATTTTTACAAAATCATAACTTACAGACAATGTGTTCAAGAACATTGTCTTACAGACATGAACTATTTCGATATTACTACTACGGTCTGATATCGAAATCGAATATCGCAGAGTGCATTTTCTTTGGGAATTTTCAGTAACTACCCTCTTTTTTTCTAGCTTCGAAACAAATTTCGAATTAAAATCCCACTGTTGGGTATGATCACCTAGCTTCCAGAAGTTTTTAAATATCTGATATCTCGCAGTCTCTTCTATTTTTTCAGAACATTTTCTTGGGCATTTGCAAGCAGCTTTCAATTCTTTTTTTCATGTTTTTTCCAGTTCAATTCATATATTCTAAGCCCCTGTTCAAATTGTACTTTCATTTATTATCTAACCACTTGTTTTGGAATCTCTCTCGCAATCTGCCTGTGTCTTTCTTTTTTAGACTTTCCCTTTCTATATTTGCTGGAGTACTTAACGGTGTATCAGTATAATCGGAATCAATGTTTGAAAAAGTATTAATGAAACTGATGGTGAAGGCATAGGTATTAAGCTCTCAATTTCATCTTCAGAAAGTTACTCGTCTTAGATACATCCAACTCAGGAGTAGGCGTAGGTAAAGGTTGCGACTCTCTTTCTTGTACATTATGCACAATCACAGCTACTGACTGGACGTTACGACAGCTAGTAAAACTATCGAAATTCGACGGAATATTTGATATATTTCTATACAAATTTTCCACCGACGGCGTTACATCGAGTATATCATCTGGATCGCTGAAGTCGATAACTTGATTGATGAATGACATCTCTTCAGCTATCAATGGAGCACTTGGAGTTAGAGGGTAGTCTAAAATAGAATATTAAAAATTTACTTGATTGCGACTAAAATGTGCCTGCTCGTTATTATAAGTGAATTATATGTTTTAGTTTAATTCCATTTAAACTATGAGTAACCAAATTAGTAATTTAGAAACTTGGGAAATAAAACGATAAAAGAATCGACGTGTACTGATATAAGTATAAAGTTGGTCAAAATAATATAGAAACATTAAAAAGAAAAAAAAATCACCTATATAAAAAGAATCATTACCTGGCTTGGCTAGTAAATTTACCGATAAAAAATTTGATTTATCTTTTATATCGGTTGTTTCGTTAGCTCGAGACATTCAAATTTAAATCTAATTCTTTACATGGACTTCGCTTTAGAACTGAAGACGATTCTAAAGTATAAATATAATATTATTAAATCATAATTTGAAGAATGTAATTAAAAATAACAGTAATAATAACAGAATTTCACTTAAACCTCTATACACAAGTATAATCAACAATAATACGAACATGGTCTAATGGTTTAAGTAAAAATAGAATAAAAATGTACATGATTTGATTAAAAAAATTGTTATGATCAAATAGACAAAAGTAAAATTAATAATTACAGTTCTCTATTTTTTAAATTGTATCTTACCGTCGTAGTTTTCGGGTGTGTTTGATTTGCTGCGTTTATTTTCTAATAAATTTATCATTAATTGTTCCCGTGACCGCTTCATGCTTGTATATTGCTGTCACTTTTATCAAATAGAAACAAAGACTAGAACATTTTTATCCCTCAAACACATAAACAAAAACTTTTTGCGGTTGTACTAGTGTCGCACGGCATCCGGCAACGTCGCCGCGCGCATACTGGTGCAAAGACTATACTGATGCAAACTACTTACACCAGGGTTGACAGTTGTTTGGCTAAAAACAGCGTCACTTGCACCAGAAAACAAGTTTGTATCTTCGACATTAATTAATATTTTTTTTTTGTTTCGGGATATGAAAATATAAGTTATTTTAGGACTGTTCATGCAAAAAATCGATTTTCGTCATTTTGTCGGCTGCATTAGTATACGTAGGACCCGTTGATACATTGATTCAATAATATATATAGCAATAAAAAAACTTGTAGGTAAAATAAATTCAGTTTATAAATAACCTTATCGTTTACAATATTAACAATCCTTAATTTACAAATATATTTACTATAACTAACAATAACTATCCCAATCTTTCCTATGTAAATAAATCCAAACAATAATCGAATCTAATTCCCCAACTCTTATCAGCGCTGTCACGAAAACTGTTTGTACAGGGTATAGTCTCATGTCGAGGCTCTACTTGTGATGATAGCTTTTGGACTTGGTTGATGTATGGTGAAGTATATCGCTGAATATTCTTTGAGGACCCTTGTAATCCTCAAAACGTGGTCTAAATGACTTCTTTCCGCTACAGTCTTTTGTTCTAATCCACATAAATGCCTGGGTTTTCCAGTTTCCAGAAAGTGCATAAGTAATAGTACGACTTGTTACAATTTCACGTCTGATACCTTTTCACGACTGATACTTAAACGTAATTGTAAAATAACTTGATTCTCTATGTTCCATTATACTCATTTGGAAGCTATTTATGTAACAAATAATTGAGTTGTACTTTTTTCTTTGTAAACTTTGAGACTCCTTCATGCGGCGGTTCCATAACCAAATTTTCCCAGTCTCATTCGAGTTTCCTGGAGTACGTTTGGTTGCTAAACTCTTAAGGGTATTGTTGCACTTGCAAGTTTTCCTGTTGCCTTGTTGACTTTGATATTCAATGCAAATATAAGCAGAGTCTTGATATGTGTTTTCGTATTATTGAGAGCCTTGTAGTACTGCTTGTGGCATGTTTACAGCTGGTACTGGAATTGGATGGAATGGAATGTCATTAGTCATTTCCGGGTTGCCATCATAGCCATTGTTTGGGAAACTTTGATGTTGCTCATTCATTCTTATATTATTTTCCTCTTGACTTTGTTGAATTTGATTATCATTGCAAATATAGGCAGAGTCTTGATACGTGTTTTCGTATAATTGAGGATCTGGTTGGACTGCTTCTGGCATGTTTACACCTGGTACTGGAATTGAATGGAATGGAATGTCATTAGCTATTTCTGGTATATATTGCATATACATATCCTCTTGATTATAGCCATTGTTTAGGATACTTTGATGTTGTTCATTCATTCTTATATTATTTTCCTGTTGACTTTGTTGACTTTGATAGTCATTGCAAATATAGGCAGAGTCTTGATACGTGTGATCGTATAATTGACGGTCTTGTGGTACTACTTGTGGCATGTTTACAGCTGGTAATGGAATTGGATGGAATGGAATGACATTAGTTATTTCCGGTGTATATTGCTTATACATATCCTTTTTATTATAGCCATTGTTTAGGATACTTTGATGTTGCTCAATAATTCTTATATTATTGTTACTTGAATCTGGAGTTGGCTGCATTACATACACCTCTTTAAAGTCTTCGCCTATACTTTTTTTCTGTTTCATTCGGCGGTTTTGAAACCAAATTTTTATATTCCTCTCATTTATACATAATTTGTCTGCAAGCTCAAGTCCCTAGGAGCGATTTCTAGCATATATTTTTTCTTTTATTAAAAATTTCCAAGTGGTGAATGAAAGCTGTCCTGATCCCTTTTTCTTTCTTTATCCCGTCGAATGTTTCATGTGTATTTCGTATCGGATGTTTTCGTGCTTGTTGACTATTCCAGATGCAATATTGATATTTTGACTATGTGTAACAGGGATAGCGGTACGTTCATTATTCATTATATTCACTGCTGTATAGCTGTTGGGAATCGTTGGCGTTGAATAATATAAGTCCTGTGCAATATTGGGCACTTCGTTGTTATCGTTGGTGTGGTGCTGGATATTGTTTACTGGCATTGTTTTAGGTGACACTGGTGCGTTACTCATTCGCGATGGTGTGATGCTTGAATTCAGTGAATCATACCAAAGTACAGACTAGAAAAATAAGTTTATGCCCAAAACTAAATCTATATTACTCTTGATACTTTGATATTCATTACAAACAAAGGCAGTTTTGATACGTGTTTTCGTATAATTGACAGTCTTGTTGGACTGCTTGTGGCATGTTTACAGCTAGTACTTGAATTGGATGGAATGGAATGACATTAGTTATTTCTGGTATATATTGCTCATACACATCTTCTTGATTAGAGCCATTGTTTAGGATACTTTGATGTTGTTCATTCATTCTTATATTATTTTTTTGTAGACTTTGTTGACTTTGATATTCAATGCAAATATAGGCAGGGTCTTGATAGGTGTTTTCGTATTATTGGGGGTTTAGTTGGACTGCTCGTGGCATGCTTACAGCTGGTACTGGAATCGGATGTAATGGATTGTCATTAGCTATTTGTGGTATATATTGCATGTACATATTCTCTTGATTATAGCCATTGCTTAGGATACTTTGATGTTGCTCATTCATTCTTATATTATTTTCCTGTTGACTTTGTTGACTTTGATAGTCATTGCAAATATAGGCAGAGTCTTGATACGTGTTTTCGTATAATTGAGGATCTGCTTGGACTACTTCTGGCATGTTTAAACCTGGTACTGGAATTGAATGGAATGTCATTAGCTATTTGTGGTATATATTGCATGTACATATTCTCTTGATTATAGCCATTGCTTAGGATACTTTGATGTTTGTCATTCATTATTATATTATTTTCCTGTTGACTTTGTTGACTTTGATAGTCATTGCAAATATAGGCAGAGTCTTGATACGTGTGATCGTATAATTGACGGTCTTGTGGTACTGCTTGTGGCATGTTTACAGCTGGTAATGGAATTGGATGGAATGAAATGACATTAGTTATTTCCGGTGTATATTGCATATACATATCCTTTTTATTATAGCCATTGTTTAGGATACTTTGATGTTGCTCAATAATTCTTATATTATTGTTACTTGAATCTGGAGTTGGCTGCATTACATACACCTCTTTAAAGTCTTCGCCAATCCTTTTTTTCTGTTTCATTCGTCGGTTTTGAAACCAAATTTTTATATTCCTCTCATTTATACATAATTTGTCTGCAAGCTCAAGTCCCTAGGAGCGATTTCTAGCATATATTTTTTCCTTTTTTAAATTTGCCAAGTGGTGAATGAAAGCTGTCCTGATCCTTTTTTCTTTCTTTATCCCGTCGAATGTTTCATGTGTATTTCGTATCGGATGTTTTCGTGCTTGCTGACTATTCCAGATGCAATATTGATATTTTGACTATGTGTAACAGGGATAGCGGTAGGTTCATTATTCATTATATTTATTGCTGTATAGCTGTTGGGAATCGTTGGCTTTGAATAATATAAGTCCTGTGCAATATTGGGCACCTTGTTGTTATCGTTGGTGTGGTGCTGGATATTGTTTACTGGCATTGTTTTAGGTGACACTGGTGCGTTACTCATTCGCGATGGTGTGATGCTTGAATTAAGTGAATCATACCAAAGTACAGACTAGAAAAATAAGTTTATGCCCAAAATTAATCTATATTACTCTTGATACTTTGATATTCATTGCAAACAAAGGCAGTCTTGATACGTGTTTTCGTATAATTGACAGTCTTGTTGAACTGCTTGTGGCATGTTTACAGCTGGTACTTGAATTGGATGGAATGGAATGACATTAGTTATTTCTGGTATATATTGCTCATACACATCTTTCTATTAGAGCCATTGTTTAGGATACTTTGATGTTGTTCATTCATTCTTATATTATTTTTTTGTAGACTTTGTTGACTTTGATATTCAACGCAAATATAGGCAGGGTCTTGATAGGTGTTTTCGTATTATTGGGGGTCTAGTTGGACTGCTCGTGGCATGCTTACAGCTGGTACTGGAATCGGATGGAATGGAATGTCAATAGCTATTTGTGGTATATATTGCATGTACATATTCTCTTGATTATAGCCATTGCTTAGGATACTTTGATGTTGCTCATTCATTCTTATATTATTTTCCTGTTGACTTTGTTGACTTTGATAGTCATTGCAAATATAGGCAGAGTCTTGATACGTGTTTTCGTATAATTGAGGATCTGCTTGGACTACTTCTGGCATGTTTAAACCTGGTACTGGAATTGAATGGAATGTCATTAGCTATTTGTGGTATATATTGCATATACATATCCTCTTGATTATAGCCATTGTTTAGAATACTTTGATGTTGTTCATTCATTCTTATATTATTTTCCTGTTGACTTTGTTGACTTTGATAGTCATTGCAAATATAGGCAGAGTCTTGATACGTGTGATCGTATAATTGACGGTCTTGTGGTACTGCTTGTGGCATGTTTACAGCTGGTAATGGAATTGGATGGAATGGAATGACATTAGTTATTTCTGGTGTATATTGCATATACATATCCTTTTTATTAAAGCCATTGTTTAGGATACTTTGATGTTGCTCAATAATTCTTATATTATTGTTACTTGAATCTGGAGTTGGCTGCATTACATACACCTCTTTAAAGTCTTCGCCAATACTTTTTATCTGTTTCATTCGGCGGTTTTGAAACCAAATTTTTATATTCCTCTCATTTATATATAATTTGTCTGCAAGCTCAAGTCCCTAGGAGCGATTTCTAGCATATATTTTTCCTTTTTTTAAAAATTGCCAAGTGGTGAATGAAAGCTGTCCTGATCCCTTTTTCTTTCTTCATCCCGTCGGATGTTTTATGTGTATTTTCACATCATCCAGCAAGCACCATTGATAATTTGACTATGTGTAACAGGGATAGCGGTAGGTTCATTATTCATTATATTCATTGCTGTACAGCTGTCGATAATCGTAGGCGTTGAATAATGCAACCCCTGTGCAATATTGGTTACTCCGTTGTGATTGTTGGTGTGGTGCTGGATATTGTTTACTGGCATTCTTATAGGTGACACTGGTGCGTTACTCATTGGCGATGGTGTGATGCTTGGAATAAGTGAATCAAACGAAGGATCGACTAGAAAAAAAAAATTATGAATAAATCTAAATTGCGGAAAATTAAATCTATATTACACTTCATCATATAAAGAGACAAATCAATACACCGATAATCTGGTGATTAATGACTGTCACTACCCATGGACATCGACAAGTCACTGTGATGGAAAATTTTTCTTTGTCAAAAAAAACATATAACAAAAATTCTTACATTAGGTGACTGAAACAGAGTTACAAATATACTAAAAAGAACGTAAAATAGATATTAAGTTCATTACCAATGAGTCCAAAGTGAGTTCTCCTGATGTATTGGCTGTTGTTGATTCCAAGAACTCCAACTTGCGTTCCTGCAGAGTTTGGTGATGATAATTGACCCGATGTATTCGAAAACATATTAATAACTTTTTGGCAGACGTCCCACTTGAAGCGTTCAATTTGAAAGTTGCAGTAAGAATGACAAATTTTGTCATTTCTTTTCTATTTATAGAGCATGGTGATTAGTTAACTAGTTATAATTTAGGTTCAACTATAAAAGACTTGTTGTGCATAATGAGGTTGTGCTAGTTAGTTAAATAGTTAGGAGCAATATCACATTCTGTACTTTAACATAATCAATTATTTCGAAATCATTCGATCATTTCATTTAATTATCATATTGTAATTTACTTATTTATTTAGGAAAAAAACTAGAGCATTAGGTATTTACCTAAATTTGTTTATATTTTGCTTTCCTTTAAATGAGTCGCTTTTGCTAATTAGGCTTTGATGTGTATTTTAGATAATATAGAAGACAATATTTCTACTGATAATCTTAATAGTTTTGTAAACAACCAATGCTTATTCAGAGGAGCTTGTCGTTAAAAACATCACGCCCGTCGCTGTAAAATTATATTTTATATATTTTTTATATTACTGCGCGGCTCTACTACCTGGTTAATCGCTCGATAGGGGCTTGACTGGGACGGCCTTGGCCAGAAGATGAGATACAGCAGGTGACAGAAAGGCGAATAATGGTGTCTTGATAATAGGGTTCCATTTTCCTTAATTCTGTACGAAATCTTGGAGCAGAAAATGTTCATACAAATTGAAATTTGGACTGTATGCCTTCCTTGTAGTTATTTTTCAATTCATTTCAGTGTGTCGTACAATTAAGTTAATACGAATTATATTAAAATTTAAGTAAAAGCTATTAAAGTAATGAAAAATAATCTATCCACTTTAAAAAAAAAAACTGAACACAACTAAATTAGTCACGTACTTTTATCAAGTAATAAACTACATATTTATTCGTTGTAAACCAACAGCGAATTTAAAGGTTGTTTTTCTTGAAGGATATCAATTTTGCGAATATATATGAAATTTCGGTTTTCTTCACGATCTTTTGTTGTATAAAATACCTAAAAAGAAAAGTTAAATAATGTATTATTACGTTTCTATAAGCTTTAAATCCAAAACAGTACACTTCATGTAGAAAGCGCCATCTATTAGATAACATAACTATTACAAACGAGCCTGTAAAGCCATCTTCCTTTTGGGTTATGATGTCGAACCACATCGACTGGACGCCGGACTCTGAAATAAAATCAAGCTATTACTACATTAATAATTTATTACGATTTTGGGAAAAATAAAAACATTTACTTATTTCTTACTTATTACAGTCACCTACACAGTTTTTAAATAATTTTGTAACAATAAACCGCCCGACCGCGACTGAGTAATCATCTTCTGCTTAAAGCAGGGTAATGTACAGATGGCGTAGCAAGTATGGTTTTGTAAAATTGGAGCAGAAACTTTATAGAACAGGAACCTGTTATGTTAAGCCTTTAAGATATTTAACTGGATGTTAACCTTAAAACTAATACAAATGTTAACGAAAAACTCATTTCATCCTATTAATATTATAAACGCGAAAGTTTGAATGCATGGCTGTTTGTTGCACTTTCACATAAAAACTACTAAACGGATTTGGATCAAACTTTACAGTAATATAGCTGATACATCAGAATAACAAATAGGCTACTATTTGCCGTGATAATCGACATATACGCGGACGGAGCCGCGGGCAGAAACTAGTACCTTTTATAAAAATTAATTAAATAATGAAACACAACACTGTTCAATAAAGCTATTTTACATAGGTTATTCAGAAATAAAATAAAGAGACATATTTGTATCTATTTGTAATCGAAAAATTAAATTAAATAGGTAGTTGAAACCTGTGATATAGCTGAACCGATAAAGCTAGACTTAGATAGCTGTATTAACTTTAGTAATGTACCAAACCGTGAGCGAGCCTAGTTTGTAATTCATTATTATTTATAATGGCCATACTTGTTTACCTTGTTACTAAGTCTTTAAAGTTATTACTCAGTTAAGCTTTGTATTTTGTTATCAATAATTATAAAACAACACACAAAAGTCGGCTACAAACAAAAAACATTCAAGTGAAGCTAATAAATTCGTGTTGAGCATGTTATTACGTAGTCTCATGTAAGTGGCTATTGATTGTTAAGGCTGAGCGAACATACAACGAGAGTTATAGTACTCTCAGCCAATATGGAAAATATTTTTTTGAATAACAGGTAAAATCCCCAATGAAGTACCCATAGGTACTAATTTCAAAAGGCTCTCAATAGCATACTCTTTAAAATTACCAAAGTTATAACTTTTTTTGTTCTTGTAATAACTTCTATTATAATATACTTCCTTTATCGCGGGGGACTTAACAAACATATATATAACGAACACAAAGTACACTCAGACTAAGGACAATAATTTGTGAATCGCATAAAGTTTCAACCTTACAGCCTTTTGCGTAGTAGAAAGTGTGGTGGTGAAAGGTGGCGACCGCTTAAAGCACTTGTCTAACCTTGTTGTAAGTTCTGTTTAGAAATGTGTAAAGAAAGCATCCTTATCTTGTTTTGTTACTGCGACTATGTATTATAGAACACAATAACCTAAAATTTAGTGTTCAACAACATTAATAAATAAAGTAGCCTTTTATACATGATCAAACATAATCATTATCCTTATATGTGTTTGGTAGAAGTCATTATAAACAGAAATATATGTTCATTTTTTTAATAATACACCTTCAACTAAACATTCCATAAATATTAATACAACAGCAGTACTAACCCTCTTGGTATTAATCTCGTCACATGCACCTTGTTATTTTCTCGTAAAATATCACTTTCCATATTTCACTAGTAGAATATTGCAATATCGTGGGCCGTCGTCCCAATAAACATTTTTTTCGTCACATGAAAATGATCGACCATTGGGCCATTGGGCGGTAATGCCACGGGGAACCCGAGCTGATGAGTTTTTTTTTTCTCACACTAACCGCCAACATGATTGGCGCCCTTATTAAGCCTAATTCTCTTTCTCATTCAAGTCCATCAATTATGCCTCTCGCACTGATATGCTGCACTTTTAAAACCTATTCTGTTTACTGCTATAAATGATGTTACTCATTGTATTTTATTACTATTTTTTT
>PKRV01002457.1:0-58339 GCA_003709505.1 Hyphantria cunea
GTTATTGGTGGTGATCATCATTCTCATCTAATACAAATTATGTACATTATGTACATACTTTGTATATCACAGAATAAAAAAAGTCTATTATTATATATAAACACTTGTTAATTTAAATCGCATATAAATCATTAACGATTCCTAAAACCCTTTTATTAACACATACAATGCTCAAACTTTTCTAATTTTCTACTGAGAAATAAGACTAAAAATATTACGAATAATAAAAGTGTTCAAGCACATATGGGCTATCACGTTATTGCATAGCAATTAAATACGTCGGGATACATGTATATTGTAAATAGTAAATAAGTATTGATAACAAGGATTTACTTATTTAAAAAAAATATCTGTAGAAATAAAAATGAAACACTTAATTTTTTTCTGAGCACAAATCTCGAGAACCTATTGAATTTTTTTTAATATTTCTTTCGTTAACGTTGGAAGGTTCTTATGGAGAGAAACATCGTAAAATTGTGAGGAAAATTCCAGAAAAAAAAATTCCTATACAAATCATAGAGTAAATTAAAACACCCATCGATGAATACAACGCGATGAGGTTGCTACGGAGAAAGCTATGCTCAGCGTTTCTCTAAGGAATCGCATCAGGAATAAAGTGATCCAGCAGAAAGCCAAGGTCATCGACATAGCCCACAGGATAAGCAAGTTGAATTGGCAGATTGTTGCTTTTGTAAAAATATTTATTTAACTTCGAAGATTTTATTTCCATGACGATATTTAGCCTTGTATTTATTTAACAAAAATACATTCCAATTAAGAACCTCCTCCTTTTTTGAAAACGGTAAACATCTTAGTTCAAATCAGTGCATAGATTGTCTAGTATTCAAATGCTTTTAATATTGTAGACAATTACTAATATTTTAGAAACTTAAACTGAATGTTTTCTTTGTTAATTTTGTCATTTGAATTTTTAGCCATTCAAAAACTACTTACCATTAACCCAAAGAGTAAATGTAGTCTTGTTATAAAAACATTAAATATTTTGAACCCTTAATATACATTTATTTCAAATGTCATTAATTTAAAACACGTTAGAACACGGGCTATTTGATCACCTGTATTTCATAGCGGTAGAGGTAATCAACCTCATAAGCCCTGTTACGGTGCTCTGATAACCTAAATAAACAGATAAAATACACAGCACATTTCATGACACAAAACTCATAACATGCTTTATAGATTAGATTAAAACTAACGATTTTCGGGAGTTTTAAGAGAGTTTTTCGAATAATACTCGAGAAAACTCCGGGTCTTGACCGGTAGTTTTGTTGACTCTAGTCTGGGACCGGGTGAAGCATAATGTATCTTTCAAAAGTTTTTTTTTGTAGCTTATACATAAAAGTTAAAATAAAAATAATAAATAGAAACATTTGTTCTCATTACTGCTAAGTTTTTTCTGCATAATAAAGACATACATTTAAATGATACCAAATAGAAATTATTAGCCCATTATATCACGCTGGCCAGACTTTATAACCACCCGGGTATAAAGTTTGTTTAAAGTTTTCCAAAACACATTTCTAAGGAAAGGCCAATGTTCAGTGGTGGCCTTATATAGGCTGTTGATGTGATCTGTTTTTGAGAATAGTAATAGTGTAAAATAAAATAGATAACATAATCTATAAACTCGATACAGTTGAGATTTTCAAGCGTGGCCCACCAGTCATAATCACCACGTCTGGTCGTAGGATCCTCCCTTTGTGTTAGAGGGACATGTGGCACCTGTACCTCCACACTTCCACAACTATCTAGTTCAACTTGTTTTGAGGGCTTTGAAACATATTTTTTTTTCCTTAATTTTGACTGCAAATATTTTATTTAAGTTTTAGAACTTTTAACACTCGTCGTCATCATCTTGTCTTTTTACCCTACGACGACTGAAGGGTAATAGTTTTGGTAGTATATGTATAAAGTTTGCTCGGTGTTTGGGAAATTTTCTAAAAAATAATCCTAGATAACTCAATCTATCAACCCCAAAACCCCCTGTATACCGAATTTCATGAAATCCGTTGGAGTCGTTTCCGAGATATATATATAGAGATATATATATATACAAGAATTGCGCGATTAAATGTATTAGATAAATAAATTAATATTCTGGACATTTATCACACAACGCCATCATTCAATATGAATTTCTTATACAACTAAAAACAAATGGGATTCTTAAGTATTTTTAGTTTTTAATATGTTTTAAGATAAGGTATGAATGCAATCATGCTTCGACTCATACTTGTACTAATATTGTAATAGAAATATCTCTATTCATAATTTTTTTTTCCATATTTGTTCGATTTTTAATGAATTGGTAAAACTGAAATAGTCAAATCTTGACCAAAATATATGTAGGCAATAAATTAAAGTCCGTAAAATCAATATTTTTAAATAGCGTTCACAGCATTTGAGGCACGCAAATTACTTTTGCAAGGTTACTTTTTTTTGTGAATAATTAAAAAATTTTTTAGTTTTCATGGATTTCCTCTCATTTGATTTATCAAGTTTGTTTTAGAAAGATTTCATTTTTTTAATTGATCCACACTAATGTGTGAATCAATCAAAAGATTGAAATTAAAATATTTTTTATTGGTTTTAGTTGGTTTGATTCTGGGTGGTTGTGGCAAGCGGATTTTCGGAAATCTTTGAAGGCAGTTTTCCTCCTATTCAAAAATAAAGGAATTTTCTTTGAGTAAAATTGTCTATCTATAATACATCAACCTTGAACTTCATAAGAACTGTGGTTTGAATATTTATAGCAGTAAAAAGGGTCCTCTACAGAAAAAAACAGTCGATTTATGTTATATTACTCACCATAATAGGAATCTGTATTTTTTGTCAAAAATCCATACTAATTAACATAAATTCAAAAGTGACTCGGTCTGTGGAGCGCATGGCTGCCTTCGAGTTGGAGCTGAAGAGGACTGCTAAAAGCACTAGCACACCAACCCTGGCGACGCTCGCATTGGATTTTGAGGGTTTCAAAGCTTTTGTTATGAGTACCATTTCTGGCTTTCGGTGTCAAATCGAGCTTTTGGCTCGTTAACCTTCTATTAGAAGTAAATTGCCGTGAAAATTGTTTTCAATATACAGACCACGTTACTATCCACACATTAATTATGGTATATTATCTTTTATTTGTAGATTTCGTCAAGCCTATTCAGACGAGTGTGACAAGATATACTTATTTTATGGTAAACAATTACTCATTTAAACGTCTATTTTTACTTTGTGTTATTTACACTTGTGAACAGAAAAATATTTTTAAATGAATATTGCTAACGGAAGTTGTATTGATTGATTATTTTGATTTGTTTCAAACTTATTGTCTAGAAAACAAAACCTGTTCCTGTAGTGATAGTAGCAATTAGCGAATACCAAAGTAATATTAGGGTCATACCTCTAAAAAAACAAATTAAAAAGTATATTTTGAACCAAAGCATAGTTAAGAATGTCGAATCAAAATCAGATACCAATATAAATTAATTCGTATGTTTTGACTGGTTTAACCAGGCCACTGCTGGTGGTCTCACTCTGTATTTGTAATCTATCACCGTCATAAAACAAGTAAGCTTACCAGAGGCATGACCCTGACTTAAAAAATTGGGGCCAGAAAAAAAGGTACAATCACTTTTGCCTTTTGAGTTGCAAAACCCCCATGGGAATCTGTAGGCACCACCCATTAGATCTTTCTATTCGTTTACTTGTTTGTAAAACTTTTTGTAATCCAATTGCTGCAATCTACATCACGTATCATTTGATTTTTCACATCAAAGATATTGCTGCAAAAATTTCTGTTATGCGTTGTCACATTATTCCAATTAATAATACTAATTTTGCTTGTGTTTACGTTTTGAGTGATTATGTATGTTTCTTTAACACGCTCTGTAGAGTAATCAGTTTGATAAAGTTTAAATTTTGAGGTGTTGTTGTGTGCCTAAACAGTTTCAGAGTTTGGTTGTTTTCTATGCATAATATGTATGTATTTAAAAAAAAGTATACATATATTTCATTATCAGTTGTCTAGTACCCATACAAGCTGTGCTTAGTTTGGGACTAGATGGCGTTGTGTGTTAGATATCCATTATTTATTTATTTAATTTTTGATTTCAAAATTAAACTCCGTTTAGTTACATAATCCAATGACAGTTGTCGAAATTGGAACATATTTCGTATTTTATTTAAGTTTCTACTCTCCTTCTTATTATAAACTCTAACTGTGACGTATTTCATTATCTTCTCTTTTCTCTTCCTTACTCTCATTATTTTATTATATTATCACTCATTGTCCTAAAAAGCGGAGCCTCATATACACTCGTTATACAAATAATAATATCTTATTTATATAGAAAAGACGAGTACAAATAGCGATGACTCGATTACATGTAATGATGTTCTCAACCGAAAGGGCATAGAGTACGGAATCTGTGATTTTTTGTATTAAAGTATTTGTTAAGCGCACTACGGCGCAGTTTGTTAGTGATTTTATATAAAAAGGTTGTCAGATAAATGAAGTGGCTATAGGAGGCATAGACGAGATAGTGGACGGATAATAGATATTTCTAGATAGCCATTCATTCATGCATACATGAGCAATTCAATTTCAGTTCTCTCTACCAAAATTAATCGGTTCATGACATCATTCAGCGGTTTAGCCGTAAAAACTTAGGTTTTCTCGGCTAAACCGCAGAATGATGTCAGAGAGACAGAGTTACTTTCAAATTTGTAATGTTAGCATGAATAAACTTTCCACTGAAAAACAATGTAAAGTATAAGTGGTAAATGAACCAATTGTAGCCCAAATATAACTTAATTTAAAGCAATCAACTTTACCATTGACATTTCATTACGATCACAAGCAACTTTTAAGATAACTTTCCTAGTTAGAAGAATAATTCAGCTCGTTTGGAAAACAAAACTAACTTTAAGCAATGAATAAGAAGACACTATAAATTAACTCGGGTAATGTAATACAAAGTTTATTCGCAGCCAGACAGCAATTACGTCGAGAACTTTAAGCGGTATACAATAAATAAATAAACATTTATAACCTTGACATTATTCGATTATCTTCATTATATATATTTTCATATCCTGTTAGGGAATCGGGATATTTTTTTGCCAAATTTTCTATTGAAAGATTTATAGGTACTGAAAAGATAATAAAGTTGTACCAATTACTGGAACTATTACATTTTAATTAAAAATATCTTTTTTTTATTGGTCATAATTATCTGATAATTAAAACTATTGTATTTTACTCTAATCTTTGTTCCGTAACTTTAACAAGATACGTCAGGGCACGATCATTAAAGGTTTTAGATTTATGTTTGTAGGTTCAGCAAACTTGCTTGTTAATGTTTTTCCTCAAGGTATTGTGGGGCTTTATCAAAATCGTCGAGTCGGCCCATTCATGCCGAAGTGTGGCTCTCCCACGGTAAATCTTAAAAATTGATTACTATTAATTCACCATCATCGTCATCATTATAAAAGTAATGGCTTAAGCTGCTATCTCACAACTTCATACTAAACTGAAGGTTGTTGGTTCAATACCCACATGGGCCATCATTTTATGCAATTGACAATTTATTGTTCCGAGTCTGGGTGACACTTAGAGATAGCTTCCTTTCTGATAAGTTGATGGATTTTGCAAGATGTATTAGCCTTTTGACAGTCTTTTGACTCAGCTAAGTGATTTATAATTTGTCATAAATATCCTTTTTTCAAGTAACTTACCCTTACGTTGGTTGTGAAATTGTTTCACAGGCAGAAAAATAGTAATAACTAAAATTTTCAGATAAATCTGCTATAAAATGAATACATTTTTTGTGTTTTAAGTGGTTTATATAAATAATGTGACTATTAACACGCACACTAATTCGTTTACGAATTCAACGGCATTATACTGGCATCACATAACTAGCGCAAAGATATATTGCCATTCGTGTTCCTTATAGTTAACCTATACAACATGTCTATATACATACAAATGCCTCGTATTAACGACACTCGCCTCAACATATTATTGGGGATCACTGCTCTGTATTGTGTATATCCTTGTAGACATTAAGAACCAGCGCAAATTACAGTCCGCTTTTTGGTTGCATCATCACCATTTACAAGTTTGTCACCTCACAGACAATAAAATATTCTTCATCAACTAGTCAGAAATATATGAAACTTATTATTTCTATATGATAACTATTTCTATATGAAACTTACTGACTAAGGTTTCCGGCTCTGTCTTGATATGGCAAACCACTGCATGGTTCTCATTATCATCATTCTTTGTGCTTTGTTCTAGCATATCCAGCTCCAACTTTCACTTTCAACTCAACACCAAATAATCTCGGATTAAGACCGACTTAACTGACATTTTCCTATAACAAAGTCACATTAAAGATTTTCAATTATGCGTTGAACTGGGGCATTAAATCGCCATGACACTCTCATTGTGACATAGATCCTTAGATGAAGCTTAAACAGCTGATTTTCTCTATTGATAACTGCTAGAAATATGTTGGTTTTATTCTGTTTATATTTTTGTTTTATAATAAAGTTAGTTTGCTAATATTTTGGAGTTTTTCTTATATTATTTGTATTGTATACAATGAACGAACAGAGAAGTAATACATAAACTATAACTGGGTGGCAGTCGAATGTACCGCTTATTAGTCGTAGAATCATTTCACTAAACCGTGTAAACCAATCCAAAACTTCTATACATATCCCTAAGGAAGGTTTTACCAAAAATACTTGGCTACCCAATTTGTAACATATTTTTTCATTAAATAATCATACTCATACAATATAATTATATTTCATAATTATAAGTTGACCAATTTTACAAGTGTAAAGTACACAAAGTGGTGATGTTATATGTTGCATAAGTGGGTACAATTCAATTTAGTACAATTACACAGTTATATAATTTTATTTAAGAAAATCTTTTCTTCGTTTAGAATTTACAATGTTTCGGTTTAGGAGCAAACAAAACTGAAAATACTGCTAACAGTGGATTATACAATCCTATTAATATCATTAACGCGAAAGTTTCTATGGATGGATGTTTGTTACTCTTTCATTTAAAAACTACTCAACTCATGTTATATCATTATATCAAAATGAATAATAAAATTTTTAATAATGTCGTTTTAGTAAACTCTGAAACTGTTGGCGACGGTGAAGCTGGTTGTGAGAGAGCATTTCTTCTATTTCAATGCTTCAATGAAAACGCACCTCAGGTAAATCTAGTTAACTCATTTAATCGAGTTGTTATAAATCGAGGTTATAATGACACAAAAAACAATTCCATCCTAATCTTAATGGTGTTAGACATTTACGCGCCATTGAAGAGAATTCGTGCGAGCGTCTTCAATCGAACAGAGGGCCTAGTGTGAGTTTGTTTTAGTTATATATTTTTCTTCAAAACAAACAAACAAAAAAGATTTTTCTTCAATGCGTACATAATACACTGCCTAACTTAGGACTAGATGCCATTGTGTGCTAGATGTCTGAAATATTTATTTATTTATTTCTTTCATTATGACCATGTATTGGTTATAAGTTTCGATGGGCTCCTTCTTACGATCTGACATCAACTCATGCATATCTTTTGTGTTTATAACTTCGGAAAACTGTTTTTAGATGGCTGCCTTCAAGTAATCAAAATCTTAAACACATTTTCCAACGTTAGTCATAGCGCTGCTGTACCTGACAGACACCTTCTTGCGATGATGAGCTTCTGTTCAGGTTCAAGTATTGAAAATATCGGCGTTGTCCTCAACATCCTCGAACCGTTATTGATAAATTTCTTTAATATATTCTGAAGTAGTGCCAGATATTGCCATCTGCAAATTTATGTTATTATTGATGTAGGATTCTTTAGTTTTGGCAGCCTTCCCAATTTCATAAATATATACGACATCTTGATAAAATTTACGACGTTTATCAATTTTAACCTCATTTTTGTATGCGACAAATTATTCGCAATATTTGAAATGTTATTAAAAAAAAACTGGCAATAATAGATCACTGTATTCAAGTCCATAAACATAAGAAACGTTAATCTTTTGATAAAAACTAAAGTATTTAATATTTTATTATTTGTATTGATCTTGTTAAATTTCCTACTAATTATTATACGTGGTTGGTCTGCGAGGTTGCCGCCCTAAACATGACACAAGGCATTTTTCTTATTACTTATTCTTCTATATAGTCTACTGGAGCCCTACATACAAATACTAAGATATTCAACTACGTTCACTAGTTTTTATTAACGAAGGTTGCTATTTTCAAGTCGAGGTTGGAAACTTTATAGACCATCTAGTATACCCTAGAATACAAAAGATACAAAGTTAGTATTTGCTTACACTGCTTTCTTCAGTCTTCATGGAGGTACGAGCCTGAAATGTCGATTAAAGTCAAACATGAAATGTAACCTCCAACACTTGAAACCAAAATAGAAGAAGAAAAAAACGATGAATTGGATGGACGCTTAACAGAAAATTTATCAAAAGAAACGGAAAAGCCTCTTAAATCACTGCCTAATGATGTTTATAAGAAAGCACAAATGATTGAACCTCTTGCTCAGTCACGTAAGGGAAAATCACATCACCTTTTTACAGAAGGTAAGAGGATATTTTCTTAAATTGACAAATTGTAAAGTTGTCACATTAGTACTGAATAAGGTTTAAATGAAAATTAAATAAATGGTGCAAATTCAAATTATACATTTTTATGATAATCAATGAGTTTGTGTTCGTATAAGCGACCAACCTCTGGTTCTTGCTCTGATTGATTACTGTGGTCCGGAATACGATTGATATTCATTTGATTGCATGATTTAAAAACGTGTAAGTTATGTGCATTAAAAATATAAACAGTTATAATTTGTAGTGTATTTAAATGTGTGTGCAAAATATTTTTTAATTTTACCTTTGACCTCACCATGGACCGCACTGGAAACATTTCACAAACTTGGACGGACGGAAACCAGAAACGGAGGTTTTGAAACGTTTTGAAAGTAATTTAACATTTTTCGACTGATTATTGTTACATTCAACTTTATCAAAAGTTTCTACGTAGTTGGGTTATAGTTTTTTTTCTTGTTGTATGGCATTGAATAGCCATGGAAATGATATTTCACATAACGGGAATTGAATGTTACCGACCATGAACACTTGACATTCTATAGTCAAAACTGCGGGTACCAACCATTGACTCCGCATTGACTTCCCGGTGGCGCAGTTGTAGCGTTCGCCACTGATGTGCTCGAGATCTCGGGTTCGATTTACGGGTCGGACCAAATGTTTGTCTGATCTGCAAACATTTGTTGCAGAGGTTGGGTAATTTCCGGTCAAATGTCCGATGATAATAATCTGCATAGTTAATTTTTTCAAATTATTAATTATAAATCAAAATAAAGAAGTTATTTTTCTTTATTCCTTTTATTTTAAAGTGATCTAGTACTGGTGGACATTTTTTAAAAGTTTTGCACAATAAGAGTAACATTTTGAAGTACAAACTTTGCGCCTTTTCTTTAGAGTAATGTAATGGACTTCCTGTCTCAGGCGGCTCTGGTCCGCAGCTACTAGTATCTACGATAGCGTGTGGTTTCTGGTCTAGTTGAGTCCTTCATAATCACAAGTGATTCTTATGCGAGGGAATTGGAGTACAGAAAAAAAAGTAAAAAGACTTTCTCCTTTCGAGACAGTCAAGAAAGTCTATTTATCTGACTAGTTATTCTGCTTTCATTAATCCGATAAATGTTTGTTAAACAAATAATTGACAAGAGAAAAGCCTCAGTAAATTTTTATTACTGGTTTTATTACGGTCATGTAATTGATTTTTTAATACTTGTTCCACTTGAACATACATATTTATATTGAATGTCAATTTGAGTGTTTAGATCATTAAAAAAATATCAATAAAAATGGTTAAATCTAATTCTCGTATTGATTGTTAGAAGTGTTTGTTGTGTGTATCTTCTAAAATAGGTAAGCTTGAGAGGAGATAACACTTTACTGGTAGGTGCTTTATATTCTCATCAAAATTGTTAAATGAGAATGTTTATAAATAGTTACTTATATTATTAATTTAAATTAAAATGCAGAAACATTTATACATGATGGTATTTTACCTGAAGGCCTCTAGAAAGATGATGAAAAAGAAGGATATCAATGAGACTACAATGTATAAGATGTAATTCTTATTGCCATAGGTACAATTTTACATATACCATTATAAATTTACTATAATTATAGTAAAAAGTTGAAGAGCAATAGGTTAGTGTGGTATAAACGTTTGATGAGGATGATGAGATCGAGAGAACGATCAACAAAATATAGTAAAAACAAAAAATTAACGGACACAAGTTTATTGCATAAATTTTGAACATCGCACTGCAAAAGTATGTATGAAGTGCACCGGTTGAGTCTAAACGCGAAGGTACAGTGACCTGCCGTGATTTACACTCACCCGTAAAGTTATAAAAGTGCCTGCTTTTTAATGCACAAACTTAAGACGCATGAAACTGTAGGTGAGATATTATTATTATCAATAATAATACTTATAATCAATCGATCAATACTTTATTTAGAACCCATGTTACGATATTGTGAAGGTACGTACAATGTTCAGTGTTGTGTTAGTCTGCTTAAGCTTCCATTTTGTTTTATCACTCGAAAGTAACTATAATGTTACCGTAACAACAAAAACACGCGGTAATATTCTGCCGTGAACTAATAACTTTTCAGAATCAATTTCCGATTCCAAACGTGATAACTACCGCATTCGTTCGATTTTTTTGGAGCTCTTGTTGCAGTATTACATAATGGATCCATCCAGGTAATATTTTTTCATTAAAAGAACTTCCTTTTGAAAACTATCAAAGAATTTTTAACCAAGAACAGGCAAGCCGTGTTCGCAAGAGCCAGGCTACATTTTGGGTATCTGCTTGCTGGACTCAAGACGGCACCATAGTAGTTAAGGCTCCCGGTGGGGTCCGGCACAAGATCGTAAGCATTATGTAAATTATTATGTGTAAATAATTATGTGAGTGATATGTGTCCAGTTATTAAACTTGACACATGTAACACAAAGCTGTCTATCCTATTCCTAACCAACAACTGAGTTTTGTTTAGCAAATTATCCCCTGTAGTTTCCAGACTAGTTCGATATTCAAACATTCAAGAAAAGAAATTTCGGTACCTCCCACTTCCGGCGTACTGGGCACTCGACACTGAATGCGTTGTGCTCAACGCGATCCAGGCCTTCGCGCACACAGTTACAGCATTGCGGGGCCGTTCCCGCCAGCCAGTCAGCGCACTGCGTCCTCATGTGGGGACCCCTGCAGTGACTGCATTTTTCAACTTTTTCCTTGCAGAGTCGTCTTCCGTGTCCATAGCCTAGGCATAGGGAACACTGGACCAAAGGAGACTGGTCTTCGACCCTTATCCTCTGCAAGTCAATGTGTACATCTGTATTTAAACAATATTTTTGAGACACGTGAATTTAAAGAGATTGTTCAATGTTTGAACTGAATTTCATGATTACGTAATGGAACATGTTTAGCGAAAGTCTTAGTTCTTTTATCTTATCTTATTCTAACGATAGTTCATTATCGATGGGAACCCAGTAAATAAGTATTTACTTAAAAATATCTAAAAGTATTTTTTTAAATAAATAATATTTGTACTCTAATTGAAAATTTTCAATACAAAAACCAATATATTGACCCATATAATATATCATTGACTCAGCAAAAATTCAACTTGAAGATGGTGGACGGCAGCCGCGTGTATGTTTTGTAACGAATACCATCGTTTTTTAAGTAGAAGTGTGCCTATTTGATCGTACTTTAGTACTCGTAATAAAATTCGAACTGGCCATAAGAGGTAAAAGTTCTGTAACAGTAGCTCTAGGGACTTAGTAGTGTCAGAGTGACGCAGAGTTGCTCTATTGTGTGTGAACGTCTTTTCAGTTGTGACTGGGATAAGAAGTGGATATTCCGGAAAAAATATACGAGAAAGTTTCAAGGAACCTTACGTACACAATTAATTTATAATGTAAAATATAATAATCAGTGAGAAATATTTTTGTACTTTTATTATTTTATACAATTTACAATCTTAATATCCAGAATTTAAATTAAGTTTAGTGAATACTTACCCGATTGAGTGCCTACCTAACAATTCTGGATAACGATTATTTTGAATCGAATATCATAGTTTTAATAAAAAGTAGCCTATGTAAAGTAGCCTCTCACGAATCAAAGAATGTAAATTTCAATCTAACCGGTTCCCTGCATGGTTTTCTTCCCTAGAGATGAGTAGAGCTGGTGACAAATCCATATTCCCAATCCGTCACCATCTGCGTTATAGCGTTTATGAGTTGTTCAAAATAAAAATTGAGCGCAGATCTTTAGACCTTTAGATCTTGTGGCCCAATTCTTTAGATATTGACTCTGTTCATTACGAAATAAATTTTCATCCCATGATATATTTAACTAAAATATAATTTGGTAATGAAAGTGAAAAGGACTAATAGGGCTGTTTTATATTAAGTTCCAGCTTTTGTTTTGTATACGTTAGTTATCGCTACAAAAATAGCCTATGTCCTTCTCCAAGGTCGAATCTATCTATATATCTAAATGCATCCAACTCGGTTTAGTGGCCAAATCGTAAATCGTTACGCTTTGGCCGCTAAACCAAGTTCGAGTTTATTTATACTTTTACACCAATGCCTACTGACAGCCAGACAGAGTTCTCTTCTCACCTTCAAGATTTAGATCATTGGTAAATGAAAAAAGAAAATATTAGGAATCTGATGGCCGCTTCTGAGTTGTATCGAATTATTATTAGTATATTTTTTTCACTCAACGCCATCTAGTCCCAAACTAAGGATTCTTATAGGACTGAACAACTGAAATAAATACATATTTTACTTTTCTTTTGTAAATACAAACATATTATACATAGAAACCACTCACACTCCGAAACAAATATTTTCAGATCATACAAATACTTGGTCCGACACGGGCACTGAACTCGAGGCCTCATACACAGCAATTGCGTACGCTACCACTGCGCCAATGAGGCAGTCAGTATTTCAAGCAATTATAAGAATTGTTACTCAAATTTAGAATATGAATTTCCTTGTATCAGTTAAGTTGGTAAGGTGAGCGTGGTAGTGTTGGGTTATAAGAACTTACTGTTTTTGTTTGCGAACAAAATGTCTAAACAGGGACGACAATATCTTTTAGATAATTTCCTCAAAGAAACGTACATTCTTAAACGATATTATTATAATTATGCTTATGCTTTCAATCAGGTGATTGAAAGCATAGGCAGAATCCAATGATCCTGGCGGTCACCATACTTATTACATACCATACAATGCAACATGGTAAATCGCGACCCATTGAGAACGGAACACAACAGCACGAAATCAGCGTGGCTCTACTTTTCGATCTCGGGTACAGTACAGAAGGAACTCAGCCGCTGTAAGAGCCATCCTTTGTTGTTACACTCCTTCCCCTTTTTTATTTTTCCTAATTGCGAATGTTTCAGTTAAGACTGATTATTGTTTACTAATCGATTTCTCATCGCTCGCGCTTATAAATGCTACAAAAATAAAATTCTAAACAGGCGTTATCACTGTTAAAGTAATCAGGAAATATAAATTTTTATATGTAACATGACACCAAATCTACATAAAGTATTCAGTTTAGATAGACTTTATTTTATTCTGACATTCGTAATTTATTGTCTTATTATGACATGATGATAATTATAAGCTATTAAAATTTATGCCTTACTTTTAATAAAAAATCAGAAAAACATTTTCAGTAAAAATCATTAATAACAAGACAAGCTTGTTATAAAGTCGTTGCTAGTGTTTCTCTGCTCATAAACATTTGCATTAGGTGTCGTTCTTTGCAGAATTAAACCACAAAGTAATTTTTTAATTCCATTTTTTTACTAAACTTTTGGTCTGAGACTGAATTGAATATTACCGAGCACTTAAAGTCTTTTGCTCAAATCATCATTTCATAATATTAAAAATAAAAAAAAATCTATGTCTAGTAACTATTAAAAATGCAAGATAAATGATAATCTTGCCTTTATTAATAGTATCTGTTTGTAACATTAAAATAACCGCTTTTTACTAAATACATATGCATTTTATGTATACATTTAAGAAAATATATATTATTGTGTAAAAGTAGAGAGTAGGATGTCGATCTCAGAAGTAGTTCCGATTCAACGGTTCTAACTAATTCCATTTTAAGAAAAATAGTAAATTTATATATGGTTAGGGAATAATTTTGCACGAATTACTTTAATTATCAGTATAAAAATACTATCATTTATGTGGTAATGTACAATATTTATTTATTGCGCTATCGTACACAAACATTACAATGTATGGTCTACTCTTCCTCCGCCTTACGAATTGTCGATCAGGGCTCGTGTCCTGACGCGAGCTTAACATTTTTTATCCATCACAAAAAAGTGCACAACGCCGCTAAAGGAGTTTTCCCCTACAAAAATTTCTGGTGATTAGGTTAATCCTTACATTCGTATTTGTACCGTTAACACTATAACAGTCCACTTTGGACGTAGGCTTCTCTTTAGAAAAGAGGTCTAGTATATATTATATTTAGGCTACAATACAATGATGGCCAGGTACATAGGGTTTGTGACAAGTTATCATTTTTGGTAGTAATATTATCCTGCATAATTTGCTCTGTTAGTCACACAAGTGCGTTGCCAACCTTAGGGAATCATCATCATCATCATCATCATCATCAGCCTATCGCAGTCCACTGCTGGACATAGGCCTCTCCAATTTCACGCCACATAGTTCTATCTATGGCTTCTCGCATCCAGCTCCTTAGGGAATGGGAAGGGGGATAAGGGGAAGGGTTGGATTATGGGCCTCCGGTATCCCCCTCACTCAGTGAAACACAGCGCAAGGGCTGTTTCACACCGGTTGTCTGTCAGGCATTCATGGCTGTTGCGTAAATCAATAATTTTGTCATTCTATTTTTTATTCCATTAGAAATGAAATTAAAAAAAAATCAATGAAAATATTTAAGAAAATGAGATATTCTGATAATTTAAATTCAAATTCATTTTTTTCAATTAAGACACTAAGTGACGTTTATGATTATTAAATTGAAGCTGCAGATAAAAATCGTGATCGACCCAAACAGACGTCACAGATTGTCAAGGTGAATTAGGTGTAAACACTTAAATCCACTGTCTGCCTATGTCGATCCATAACTTCCAGTTTCCAGAATGTCTAGAGCCTTATGATATAATTACTTTTTATGTTTTTTATGTTCTTTGCTTTGTAACTAAATATTACTTTAATATAAATATTTCATGTTATTATAGCTAATTGATAATAAAATATTAACAAATTAATATAGGAACAAATAAATGTGAATAGATCCTAACGATTTCCATTTACAATTTAAAACTTCTTAGCACGAAAGTTCTTTATACGAATCACGTTCTTTACAGGAAAAAGATTTTACGTATAAATTATTGGCACGCGTTATGTATACGTACTTTAAATGAATTTTTTCTTCCTTTCACAGCTTTCATTGTGAAAACGGGAACGTCAATTCAGACACGTGTTGAATCTTTCTACAATCGCTAACCACCTCTATTCTCTTTTATTATTGGCAAATATTTTGTTTTGACCACGTGACTTAACGTTGAGATGACTTCATTCCCATACTTTTGTTTTTCTAATAACATTTATATTTGTAGAATGTCAACTTCGCTAGGTGGGTTGATGTCCACAAGTTTCAGACGTTCTGATTTTAATTTTATATTTTCCTTCTAGGTTTTGTGACCTCTGAGTATTCTTTGCTAGAATATTCAAGTTTGGACAAATATATATTATAAACAAACAACAACCCATAATGTCCCACTGCTGGGCTCGGGTCTCCTCTCAGGAGAGGGTTAAGGCCATACGCCCCCACGCTGGCCAAGTGCGGGTTGGGGACTGGCATGAATACGTTGTGGCTACGTAAATCTTGCCGTTGGATGTTTTTAAGCCGCCCGAAGGCCTCCAACTAAGCTTCACGACTGTTATCGCATGATAACAACCGGGACCGACTACTTAACGTGACCTCCGAATCACGGAGACGCTCATGGTAACATGCCACCAGCGGTCACCCATCCAGGTACCGACCGCGCCATCGTTGCTTACCCTCGATGATTGTTTCTAATCACCGAGTGCAACTGGGCTATGAGCGCCCTTATATATATATATTATAGATAGTTGTACAATTTCAAGGAACAGTGCGATCCTTTTAACCCCATAAAATAGAATTTGATCAAAAATGACAAAAGTTGGTACGTGTGATCCAAGGAAATTAAATAATAAACCACAAAACTTTGAAATAAACGCCTTTCAAAACATTTTGTCACGTGCCATCTCTTTGTAAATTCAGTACAAGTTTATTTCAACTTTACTCCTCGATTTCGATTCCTGAGTCGGACCAAATGTTTGTATGATCTGCAAATATTTGTTTCGGAGTTTGGGTGTTTTCTATGTATAATATGAATGTATTTACAAAAAAAGTATATAAGTATTAATATCAGTTGTCTAGTACCCATAGTACAAGCTCTGCTTAGTTTGGGACTAGATGGCGTTGTGTTTTAAAAATGTCCGAAAATATTTAATTTATTTAAAAATATTTAATTTCGTTACTATTTAGTTAGTTTTTACCGACTTGTATGTCTAAAATAATCAAAATGTAAGTAATACGTCGTTTAACAATACTTCTACTACTTTATTCTATAAATTTACATTTTATCAAGGGTCTGGCGAGATCACCCCTAGTTTTCTACTTTTAATGATGGGTAGATCTTTGGACACGTTCCTATGAAAATATAAAGAGATACAAACATTGTTACTGCACTTCACACACTTCCAAAGAGATATAGCAACTATAGCTGGGGTTTCAAAGTCGGTCATCAATCGAATAAAATATAAACTGACAGTAAAAAACCTTTTGAGGCTAATCGTGCTGTAGTGTTCGGTGGAACACGACTCTCCGGGCCTCTTGGTGTATTAAATGTTTATTGAGTGCGGAATAATCGAATTAGTTTCGAAAAACATAACGTTGTCTCGATTTAGAATTTAGATTGTTTATGGCTGCCGGGACCGACGGCTAAACGTACTCTTCAAGGCACGAAGACAGAATAATGCCATACAAAATAATAGCAATATATATATATAAACTAGCCAAGTTCTTTAAAACCTTGCAAATGTATTATTAATGCACTGCAATTGTATTATTTTGATGATCCTCTAAGATTTGTCAACTCCTCAATAGCGTTTAATAGCCTACTATCGGACAAAGGCGTCTCGTGAGATATTAGGTTTGAGTGAACCATTAAAGGCTGTTAATGATGATGATCATATTACCCACGGACCCTAACCTTCTCCTCCCCGCCTTCCCTTTAGCAGCAGTTTAAAAATACTGTAATTATTAGTCCAATTCACAAGGACTCTCCCCTTTTATAGGCTATTTATTGTATGTGTTAAAATAACAGTTTTTAAACATATAACGTGACTTTACGTATTTATTACGCTTTCAAAATTTAACTGAGAAACATAAGTCCTCTGTGATCTGATTTTTTAATAAACGTAATTATTAAAAATTTAAAATTATTAATAAAACATTAAGTTACAAGTTCTCATTTTATTTAGAAAAAAAATATTAATCTCTCAACCATGAACCGCCCTAGATTAGGTGATAGGAGATTGGTAGATCCTTATCGTCATCTTATTACAGCCCACTGCTGCACATAGGCTTCTCCCATTGATCGATTTTGGGCTTCTGGCAGTTAGGTCCTTAGCGTTTTTAAAAAGATATAAAATGGAATTATAACTACAGCTAAACACAGCTAACAGTTCATGTTATTATTGTGACCTGTGTTGAAATTTTCGAGATCAACATACAAGAGGTGCAAACGTTATGACCAATTTGGTCATATTAACATTTAAATTTTATATAATAATATTTATATATGAAAAAGTTAGGTAAACGATGACGATATAATAAAACAATTAAATAAATTGTATAATTTAATGTGAAAACGATAAACCTTAACAATAACTATGTCCAACTAAGTGTAAGGTGATCTTTTTCATTATTATTATAATTAACAACGGGCGTTACGCAGATCTGTTTATTACTAATTGTTCGAATATGTGTTAGTTTTTGTGACTTTATTTTCTTCTCTACACATCTGTTAAAGGTAGCTATAAAATGAGTAAAATTACAGTAAAGTGTGATTAATCACATTATTTTTCTGACGTTGGTTGTAGGTTGCTATTTTTGAAAAAATACAAAGTATAAAGTTCTCGTGAACCCATATTGAGCGCGTTATTCAGAAATATGTACTCCTCCATTTTGTAACGGCAACCATTTTGGATTAATAATAATACCGATTAAAAATAGTTGCATTGTCATCAGAACTAAAGGAATTTTTCAAATTTCAGCTCAATCGGAAATCGGGAAGTGTATGAAATATAACTTGTAAGATTTGATCAGACAAACATCGGGACAGGTGAAACTAAATAAAAGCTTGTAAAATACACCGTAGTCTGAGATCTGTTTGGTAAAACAACCGCCTAAATGTACGCACGACAATTACTTTTCGCTTGCTTGTGTTTGACGAGGGATTTCATCCTCCCTGTATTTATATTCTTGATAATAGTAGTCTTTAGCACTTTGGTCACTGCGGGCGGGCTCGCCCGGCTGTGTTCACTGCCTGTGCGGCAGCTGGTGATGAAGGTGCTGATGGATGTCGAGACGGGGCCTTTTTGCTTCTTCCTCATCGCTGCAGTCGTTGTCTTGAGGTTCTTGATCATCGCACTCCTCGCCGAGTTCCTCTTGTTTACGTTTGGCGGTCGCCATTTCAGCGGCGTGCTTTTTCCGCCATTTTGTTCTTCTGTTTTGGAACCAAACCTGTTGACAATACATATTGGATAAGTACAGCGTATATTCGTGTTAAAATTATATAGTTTACTTTGGTATAGTATGGCGGCAAGGGTTTACTAGTAACCTTATATTAACACTCACTCGCAAATGCAAATATTATAGCAATGAGTTCACTTGTGAAGCCTCTGGAGTTGCGGGTGTCTATGGGCGGCGGCAATCGCTTACCATCAGGCGATACGTCTGCTCGTTTGCCAACAATTACATTAAAAAAATCAAAAAAAATTAGCAGAATTATATATTTTTGCTGAGTCAATGATATATTATATGGGTCAATATATTGGTTTTTGTATTGAAAATTTTCAATTCTATACAGTGCAGCTAATCAATAGAACACAAGATTATAGGGCAAACTCTGGAACTTCTACGAGCCGGATTTGAACGAATGAGGTGTCGTTAGATAGGGCTAGACGAGCCCTACCCGAATATGCATCTATATGATTTTACTTTCTCATTCTCTTCTATTAGAAAAAAGATCTTAGTTGTCCAATCTAATAATAGAAGATATGAATATTCTTTGGAGGTGGAGCGATGATTTGCGCAAGACGGCTGGCAGGAGCTGGATGCGAGAAGCCATAGATCGAACTAAGTGGCGTGAAATTGGAGAGGCCTATGTCCAGCAGTGGACTGCGATAGGCTGATGATGATGATGAATGAATATTCTTTATTCCCAAAGAGACAAATGTAAAAGCCAAACATGCGAACCCAAAACTACCAATTAACCCTTAAAATATCAACATACCCATCGAAAAGGAAAACAAAAGACCTATATGCGCTTAAAAGCGTACAAAAAAAGCATTTAGCAAGGGCGTCGGCATAAACAACGCTGGGCATGACAGGCTATGCATAGAGTATGACCGCGCTGCATTATTTGAAACACGTAATAATGTGTAGAAATTTTGAGTATAAACTTGGAGGGTGTCAAATAATTCGCCAAAAACGTTAAAACTTAAAGATTTTTACCGAACTTTTGTGTTTTTTCAGATGTTCGATCCCCGACGAGACGCCGGAGGTTCCTCGAACGATGATGGTTTGCAGCGAGGGTGTAGACGCAGCGAAACGGCACAGCTTTGAGCAGCAAAGCACTCCGAGCGCTGGGTTAGTGACCCTTGAAGGTAAGTATCGTAGCTTTTATAATATGATTAAAGAATAAATTGAATTCAGCCATTCTATTTTCCGAATGAATTGTTGTTGTGCCACAATAATGACGAGAGCAAATTTTTCTTCAAGAAATATTATTCCACTCTTTCTAGAATGGTTAACATACGTCGTAAGTTTTCGTGCCTAGTGAGCCTGAGGGCAATAGGCGTTACGACACACAAAAGATTGTTACGTAAACAAAAGTATCACTAGAGAAAACATATTTTTCGTAATAGTTGTGAACAACTGCGCCTAATATTCTTTACAATCTGCTAATGTGATTTGTTGACAATAAGGTAATTTATAAGGTTTAGGTTTACCATCGTCCTGTACATATTTATCTATAAAAGATAGATGTAAGATTTTTGCTAAAGTAATTTTGGTGTACATGTTCCAAAATTTGAGAGCTATTGTTCGCAGGTTTCGTAAGAATAATAAATCATAGCAATTCTTCTTATCACTTATTTATTGTAGCACTTCGGTGTTTGAGTACACTCACTTTGCTTCGGGAATGGAATTGATCTCAGTAAAGTGGTGTATATTTAGGAGAATGCAATAAAATTCTAACATCTGAAATAAAATTCATACTAGATCGAACAAGTTTAGAACATTACCGTAATTATGACTTTGACCATTTTTATCCATCGTGTCTGTTTGTAATATTGAAATAACCGCTTTTTACTAAATGCAATGCGAAAAAGAACAATGCAGCATGGTGACCCACACTATGGCGGCCTGGGGGGAAGGAGGATGGTGAGGGGGATAGGGGGCGTTGGATTGGGGTATGGGCCTCCAGTATCCTCACTCACCCGTTGAAACACAGCGTAAGCGCTGTTTCACACCGGTTTTCTGTGAGGCCGTGGTATCACTCCGGTCGAGCCGGCCCATTCATGCCGAAGCGTGGCTCTCCCGTTAATATGGCTCGAGGGTCCTCATTTTTGGGATCAGGTCGAGATACATGCGAAGCGTACAAATCGCCATAGAAGCTTTCTACTTCCGAAATGACAGCCAGCTTGGAAGCAACGACTTCTCCGCTTACTGTGGTCAGCTTCGTCAAAGGGCTTCTTCCAAGAGATTTCACAAACACTTTTGACCCCCGATTCTGCTCGATTGATCTTTCAATCAAAAGAGTGTTGGAGCATCGAGGTCGTGTCGTACACGCTTACTAATCTCTCGGTTTAGTGTCCGCTTTGCCGATGAAGTGACATATTTACAAAAAAAAGTATGAATGTATTTATACCAGTTGTCTAGAACCTATAACACAAGCTTTCAGCTTGGGACTAATTGGCGAAATTATTTAAAAAAATTTAAAGCCGAAATCACCTCGCGTTTGTGGAGGTCAGCACCCGTTTACCCTCGATTTCAAATAGTTTTGGAAAATTTGAATCTTTTAGACCGTTGATGAGTGATTTAAACTATGATTCAAATTAATGGTTGATATCAAGCTAAGATTAAGGTTTGCTTTTGCCCTAATTGAATGGTTTGTAATTCCAACAGTCTAAATTCAGTCAACACACTGTTAAAGCCGTTCTCCCTAACCTCAAAGCTTGTCAAGTCAAGGGAGATCGCGTCACCTACCTGCATGATTGCTTCGGTGAGTATCTGAATTAGATTGGACACGGAGGAGATGGCACAATGCCTAGATATCAATAACATGTTGAGTATCAAAGCAAATCTGACATTTTACATAAAAAATCTCAATCAAAACATACATCTCTCTTAGAAATTTACAGGAAATCATTACAATTTCAATCTAGTTAGGTGCCTGTTTCGTTGGAAATAACACTTAAAGTCACGATGCCATGATACATCATGGTGATTTACACTATTTCGATTTTTTCAGTAGATAGTGATTCAGCGCTGTGCAAGAAGTATACGAATATTAACTCGATTTGTTTGACGTTTTTACTTGGTTGAAATACGGTGTTTAAAGACTGGATCCGGATGGCGTAAGAAAGCGGTTCCCGGATCTCTCCCGTCTCAGGCGCAGAGTGGCACACCGTGTGGTTTTAGTCGGTTCGATTCCGACTCACCGCCCCGCCGCATACCCCGGTGGGGTGAAGGCCCGAGGGGGTTTCCACACGTAAAAAAAAAAACGAAATAATATAACTAGCTAGTGTTGGTTATACATCAAAATAACTCATGGTACTATTTACCACTGTAAAGTTAAGTAAAATAAAATAAAATAAAATCAAATTTAAAGTTTCTGAACTTATTTTGTATTTCGTAGAATCATCCACAAATTGTTGAAATAATTATATGTATCAAAAAGAATACTTTCAGAAGAGATTTGAAACTAAGTTCCTAAATATAGAAATGAGGTTCACAAATGTATGGACTATATAACAAGTGATTCACCTAATCAAAGGTAAAAAAATAAACAAAAACTGGTGTCACAATCGAACTACGGTCGAGGTTTTGTGTTTCGACACGGCAGTATAATTATCGGCTAAATAAAATAATTATAGCAACCAAATAATCTGTATTTATGCGTCAAAAGAAATTCCATCTTTTTTCGTTTTTGAGAATTATTCTTAAATGATGCAAGACTGTATTTTTCTTAACATAAAATCCAAACAAAAACACTCGTGACGAGAACATATTATGGCGGTTTGTCAATCACTGTCGCAATTTATATATTAACAAATTTAATTTCCTAGACTCATTGTCTTTACGAACCATCTAGCTTTTTTGTAATCAACAAATAATGTAGGGATGAATTAAAGGACCAGGCTTAATTTCCCATTGATCAACTTCAAAATAACGTCACGCTTGTTCTTCTCTGAAAGATAAGGCTGCGACACCTCCATGACATGTGGTTAAGAGGAAATCTTTTAGGATAATATATATATTTATAACACTTTTTTAAGCTTAAGTAAGATGTGATGGAAGCTCAGTACACTGCTCTGTAATTACAATATATATGTATATAGTAACGTTACTTCACCACTACAAAAATTTAGTTGAAGGCATATTTAAAAAAAAGTTTTGTCCATATAGAAATTGAACCCACAACACTCAACAGTGCAGTAAGAAGCAGCGAGATGACTGTTTAAACCACTGCGCAATTAAGAAAAGAATAAAATTTACAGTACACTATTAAAACCTTGCTTAATGCTATTATAGTGCGTGCTTAATCACTAAAACAAACAGAAACCTACTTGTTGTGATAAAAAGTTAATCGAAAAACTTTAAGTAGACAAAAGATATCCTCGGTGGCGCAGTGATAGCGTATGCTGCTATACTGAGGTCTGGGAGTAGATCCCCAATCTGTAACAAATTTTTGTGTGATTTGAAAATACCCAAACTTCGAAATAAATGTTTTTATTTCAAAATTTGGGTATTTTCAATGACGAATATGTATGTTTTTGCCAAAAAAAAATTGGGAGGAATCTATCAATCAACTTCGTTATCATAGCACAAGCTGAATGATTCCGAATTATAACGAATAATAGTTGATTGTGTCAAATATCGGAACTAGAGCAACTCATTGATGTACAAATATGATTTTAATGCCTACGATGTAGACCTTTTCATTTCTACCTCAAGAAATCAAATAACACAGAATCGCAAATGTTTAAATAAAAGAAAGTTACCTGAGGTTAAAATAAATCTTTAACAAATAACTAAGTTTAATTGATTTTGAAAAACAATAATAAATTTTCTTTTTAAAGAAAGACAAAAAAAACAAAATCATAATTAAATTAATAGTGACAAATTAATTACACTTTTTATGTATGCGCCCTAAGTGACTCTTGTCTGCCTCATGGAAAGCATAAACAGAATCCAAAGTGGTGGTCACTATAATCATTATGAATGCAGACAATGCAGCATGGTGACACCATGGTGGCCTAGTGATGCGGACCGTGACAAACTCAGTGAGTGTATGACAATATTTACTTGTAATTTATCTATCTTATACGTCAGTTGTGACAATTTACGTATAATATTTTATTATATTGCTTAGGATATGTTTGAATGAGCAATATATTATCATCAACATAAACATTTTATTTTAATACATATTTTTCTTACAAAATGCACCTGCTCCTTGTCTTCTCTGCTTCATCCGATGGTTGACTGGTAAAGAATGCCTTAGGCATTAAGTCCGCTAATGCACCTACAGTGCATGATATATTAAATAAATAAACAAGATGTGGCGAATTCCACATACATAAAAGTTCCAAACAACATACAGTTTTTATAATATGACACTGCAAATTAAAAATAAAATAAAACAAGTGTTCCGAAAAAACATATAATAAAAAGGATGAGGTCCTTTATGGAGGTCGGGAAGAAAAATAAACAGGAAGATACTATTCGCATTGCCACCTGTTGCCGATATTTGCAAACATTTTAATACATGTTCAAGTTTAATGTTTTTATCGTGAATGTGTATACATTTGTATAACATTTACTCACGTTTCAATAAACACTTGGGATTTAATACAAAAATTGTATAAATAAATCTATCAAATATTTATGCACGGATGCCGTGCTGACTTATACTGTCACCTTGCTACATTTTTTGTATGAGCCTGCCAAAGTGACTCCACTCTGATAGAAACCATGAGCAGAAGCCAAGTGTGGTGGTCATCATACTCATTGGCCCCTTGAGATCATTAAAATGAAATAAAAATGACTTCATGGCCCACAGAATACAATCCAAACACACTAAGTTAAACAGTATGTAAGGGTGAATTTTGTTATACATTAAACGGATACCTGCACAAAAATATGAGTCAGAATGAGTTACCATCTCGGATAAGTGCTAAATGTTTATATGATCTACGAATGTTTGTTTCGGAGTTTGGGTGTTTTCTATTTATTTACAAAAAAAGTATATATATATATTTATATCAGTTGTTTAGTGCCCATAATACAAGCTCTGCTTAGTTGAAGTTACCCTTCAGTTTGTTCATAGTCTAGGATTTGTAAAAATGCTATAGTTTTAGACTTCATTTCGTTCAGAATTAACCCTCTCAAAGGAACCGCTTTACTTATTTTTTTTTAGAAAGAGCACAAAGAGCGGCACTGTATCGCCTGATGGTAAACGACTACCGCCGCCCATGGACACCCGCAACACCAGAGGCGTCGCTAATGCGTTGTCGGCCTTTGTTGTATGGAGGGAGGGGCTGGGTATGGGCCTCCTGCATCCTCACTCACTCGGTGCAACACAGCGCGAACACTTGAAAACTCGAAGACATAGAATTGAAGACTTGGCAGAAATAGTTGATCCGGCTGGTTGCCATCTCATCAAAAAAAGAAGAAGAAGAACAGTTGATGGAATAAGCCTGTCTAAAATAATGTCGGCCCAGCTAATTTATTATAATGATAATGAGTTATTTTTTTAGCTAACACACAGGTGCAGTTGCGCTTGGGCAAGCCATTATAGCGGCGGTAAGACCCGTTATGGAGGGTTGGGTCAAGAGACGTTACGGGACCCTCTCATACCGGCTGACGCAGGTGTTTACTGGAAAAGGATATGTAGAGACCTGGTACATTGAATGACTCAAACATAATCTCAGCTAAGTATTCCCTATTCTCTGGAGTGTTTAGCGGTGGTTCAGTAAGCAGGAAATGATGATCTTCCGGTTCTACTCTCAAGTATTTAAAGATACATTGTTCAATATCAGATAATTATGACCAATAAAAAAAAGATGTTTTTAATTAAAATGTAATAGTTCCAGTAATTGGTACAACTTTATTATTTTTTCAGTACCTATAAATCTTTCAATGGAAAATTTGGCAAAAAAACATCCCGATTCCCTATCAGGATATGAAAATATATATAATGAAGATAATCGAATAATGTCAAGGTTATAAATGTTTATTTATTTATTGTATACTCTAATCAATCAACTAATTTCCGTAGTATAGTTTCACACTGGTTTTCTGAGAGGCCGTTGAGCCGGCCCATTCGTGCCAAAGAATGGCTCTCCCAAGGTAAATGATGATGAAGTATGATGGCAGTTTCTAATTTATTTTTGTGCATTTGAATATTCTTTTCAGTTTTGGTTTAATTTTAGATACTTACTATATACCTGAAAGCAATTGTAAGTGGGTTTACGAATAACTATAAAAATTGTAAGCTGTATGTATAGTTTATAAATAATAATAATAATATACTTATTTATTGAGACAAGGTCCATAGTGTTAGTATACAATTTCTCAACACGCAAAACCATTTGGTCTCAAACTAAGCAGAATTTGTACTACGAGCACTAGACTACTGATGTAAATATATATTTACCTTTTGTTTAGAAATACATATTTTTGTTCGTTGTTCAAAACATTATTTACATACATTTACAAAGACAGATTCTCTCGCTTAAAAAAAAGAGTTTTTTTTTGCGAGAGGGAGTAGGTCTATTACAGATTATTCAGTTTAGCACAAACACATAAAACACAAAACTCAAACAAAACAGCGTAGGGCAGGCCAGCGCAGGCAGGTATAATGTCTAATAGACAACACAAGAGCAGGTATTTTTTTTAATAAATGTTTACCTATTTCAAATTAAATGAAAAAAGTGTTACAAATGATGTGGCCACACCTGTTGCAAAAAGCATTTTAAATATTGTTAAAAAATAGTAGTCATTCAGGAACTGTTGCTGGCGACAGAAGCAATAAAACTAGAAGCACTTGTTGAAATACATTTAGAAAATAAACTAACGCATTATTATTTTTAAACATGACGGTTATGAGAACCAATTAAATTCAGAATCGAATTCAAGAGCCACTGAGCTGTCGTTTTACGATAGATTATTGTCGATTTCGAATGAAATTGAACACAGAGAAAGATGATCTTATACTGAATAGCACTAAAGTTACTTTTTATACCCAAAATATAGTATTACCGTATAAAAATCGCGGGAAACATCGCGAGTCACAGTTAATAGTTCTGGAGTTAGTGTCATTAAAGTTTATAAATGTAAATTATAATTTGTAAATGTATCCATACACAATATATATTCAAATGTAAGAGCGTTAACAAGAACCACCTTCGTGTATTTTCAATGTCACGCAACAAAACACACTCCTTAAATATTTTTGATTTCATTTAAAAAAAAACATACTATTATTTTATCCAGCACCTTGTCTAATTCCCACGCTCAACCCTGTATAGTTTACCAAAAATAATCCTTGCGAAGATATCGCATCATGCCAGAGTTTTTTCTGTCCACCGCACGACACGCCACACACTCGTTAAGCCCGTGCCAACACGAGAAGTCGCCACTAATAAATTACTGTTTTTTACTGCAATCGCAACAGTCACCGCCGCGCAGCCGAGTAATTTGTACGTAAAAATAAACATTAATCAACAATATCGCTACTGTTTTCAGATCTATGAACTAATTACATCGTTTTACCTATAGACCTTGTATGGTTGAATTAGTATGATTATTTTTGTATAGGTAGCGCTGTACAACGTAATCGTAAGAAAATGAGAACTCGGTTAAAGAATTAATGCATAATAATTTTTGGCGCCTGCGGTCAAAACATTAAAATTTTAACGATTTGAGTATGTATAAAAACTAGTTATTGCCTACTTCTTCGCTTCTGTGTATGTGATTTCTTAATTAGTATTGCTAACTTTGAAAAGACTTGCATAGAACTGTTCATTCCTTATTTTACCCCCAGGGGGTTTCCAAAACTCCTTTCGTACATTCTACATTCGATGATAATATTAAAAGCATTAAAATTTAAGTTTTTACCTGTTCATGCTCTGCAATGGTGATTCATCAATTGACAGCGTAAGTAATTTCACAGATTTTTTTAATTTTGTAGGTCGATAATATTTACAATCAATAATGAAAAAAATCTTTAAGCTTCAAGGTAGTAGGGCCACGCTGATTTCTGCACGAACGGGCCGGCTCGATCGGTGCGGTAATATCCTCGCACAGAAAAACAACGTAAAATGACAGCGTTCGTGCTGTTGTGTTTCGTTGGTGAACGCAAGACCGGATGCTCAATGATGCAGAAGCATCACTAGGCCGCCATGGTGTGGGTCACCATGCTGCATTGTCTGATTGACTCAATGAGTATGGTGACCAACTCTCTTGGATTCTTCTTATGCTTTCCGTCAGGCAGAGTAGAGTCATTTTCGCAGGGGCATACATACATAAAAGTAAATGAAAAAATTATGCAGCCATATGGCTGTCCAAAAAACTATCTAAAATAAAGAACACCTCTGTTTATGAACGCGAAATGTTTTGGAAAAGATCACGTTGGTCCTAGTTCTCTGTAAAGATTAGAACATAGTCGTTACCGCCTTAGCATAAAACCTTACTCAATTATGTAGATGCTAATAAACTTAACTATAGACGAAAGCAAATTTTTCCATGTCGGTTTAGTTTTCCCACGAATGAAATTAACGATATTGTATGTTATTCGTAGGAACAATAAATGAAATCTATATTTTTTTATTGATAAAAGATAATGCGCTGTATCTATCAGAGATTTATCGGGCGTAATATTTTTACAGGAAACCTAATTTTTTTGTTTTTTTTACTTAGCGTAATCTTCTCGGATTTCCTTTTGTAATATGTATATAATATCCATGTATTACATATAGAAACCTTTCTCTTGAATCACTCTATTAACTGGATGGATCTGGAAACTGTATCAAAATCCGTTGAGATGTTTGTAATATGTTATGTAAAATGCAGTGTTGATAGACCCCATACGACCCGGTAAAGGTCATGGGAAGCCGTTGGACGCTGGCAGCACAGAACCGGTTGAAGTAATAAGCCCTGAGGCCATGTCCAGCATAGTCTGGTATTTTGATCTTTTTCTTATATGAATGAAGTAAATAAAAAGCAGCTATATAATAGAAATTGGAATAAATATTGCTACATAACAACAAAACCAATCAGAAATACAATTATTTTACAACGTTTATTAGTACATATTTAAAAGTCTCATTGCGATTTTTTGCGTAATGTGATTATAAATTTCAATTTATTGTAATTTATTACAGCGATAGAATGATTCTTGATAATTAACTTATTTACCAGAATTATAAAATAGCAAAAAAGCTACTTAAAGCTAGAAACAATCTCATGGCCAATCTTTTTAAAAGTTAGATATTCAGGTTCAATAGTGTTAGTATTACATGAAAGGCAAACGGTATGGAAATGACTAAACTGTTGCCACCTGAATTTTATTGAAATGCTCCAAAAGCTAATGTACTAACTAATAAATCTCTTATCACTGTTGAAACAAATTTATACAAAAACACGTAAATAAAAAATATTACTGCATGCACGACAATGTATCCAAAAATCCTCCAACACTATAAAGTACTTATTTAATAGTATGAAAGTTCCAAATGACAAAATCATTAGTTTCATTCAATTTAGTAAATATTAATTGCTTTTTAACCTCAACGTATTTTTTTTACTAACAGATCTTGACGTCACTATTATTGACTTTGTATGTTTCTTTTAGGTTTCTAAACTCTATAGTGTTAACCTACCACTAACAAATATATTTGTTACCGTTTGATGAAAATTTAAACACCTCCAAGGTAAGCTTCTGATGAAATCTGCATTAAATATAAAGGAGGTACACAAAAACCCAAAATGATAGTTTTGGTAGTAAAAGATTTACGTTTATAACAAGTACTGAGTTATTTAAAACTCAACTGCGTATATTTTCTTTCGTTTTTTTTTTAATCTTTATGTACCCGGTGAACATCGTCTTATTCAGTGTACATCGTCGTGAGATTCATCTCACTCTCACGAATAAGACGAATCTATTGACGCCACTCAATAAAAATATGACAAGCGGCTTGTACATATATAATCTGGATTTCAGAGAAGGTTCCAATGATTTTTATGAAATTTAGCATGCAACGGGTTTCGGGAGCGAAAAATCGATCAAGCTAGGATTTGTTTTTAGAAAAGTTACCAAAAAAATAAAAACCAGGTTCGATGCCCTGGTTTTATCATTCGGGTTTTTGTCATCCAGGCTCTAATAGTGCCATGTGGCTTAGCAATACTTTTATTAGTTTAGTTTAGCTGTTTATTATAAATGACCGAAATAAAGATTGGTTACTTAATGATAAAAAAAATTAAATAAAATTATATACCATAATAAGTATTAAAATTATATTTTAATACTTATCATGGTAAACAATGAGTATGGTGACCACCACTCTTGGATTCTGCTCATGCTTGCCATTAGGCAGATTTTCAGGCTTTTTAACAGTTCGTATATATAAAAAAATATTCCCAAATAAGCAGACTTTAAAAAGAATAATGCCAAGTCATTATTATGAGTAGACTTCTTCAACCACAGAAATATTAACAAGTTCATTAAATCTTATCGTGTTGTGAAAATTGGTGATAGCATAGTGTTCCCTAATTATTTTCTATTGTTTTCGTTTTGAATCACTCAGCGCTGTAGAAAGAGTCTGGGTGACCTCTTAAACCACTAAGCAATTTATACAATTAGATTGATGAATGTTGAATATCATTACTTCTTAGTACATTAAAGAATATATACACTAGAAGTATTTAATAGTAGTTAATGTGGGACCCGTGGCACTAAAGAGCTCCTTATCATAAACATGACCATAAGCCAACAGGTACGTCGTAATCGTAAGAGTCGTATAAGCTGTTTCAGAAGGGATAAAAGAACTATGTTTTTTATCAAGATTTGAAATATCTTCATGACAAATTTTCTTTAAATTCGGTGTAGTGGTTTAGGCATGAAAATGTAAAAGAAAAAAACGTGAAAACGAATTACTTTAGAATTTATCATATTTTATAGCATTGTCTAATGTTCGTATTAATAGTAAAATAGAATCACCGTCTTCACATATAAAAATAATGTTGGAGTCCTGCAAAACACTAACACATACCAGTATATATAAATTATAGTCGGTCACATATATTGGTGATCCAAAAACTATATTTCTAAGTGTGGGTTTCCTTTGTGTCCGTTTCATACATGCTTACAAAGTCCCCCGCGATACAGCATATATTTCTTATTTAAGAGTTAACATCCTTCAGCATCATATCTATATACCTATCGGTTAGTGTATTCAAAAGTCATAATTAAAAAGCTTTGAAGTCGGCTGCTAGTCTCTGACAAATAGTTGGTCCAAGGTATCGCAAAGCGTCTTGACATAAATAAGGATTACGCTCCTGACCACGTAGTCTTGTAGAGTGGACGTAGAACACCCTCTGTGATGGCTACTGGCACCGCATAAGACTCACGTCACACGTTCGATACTATATTTAGACTTTTGTAAATTAAAAACATGTAAAATTAAAAAGCTAGACTTATTAAAGAGGCATCAAAGACACTTTCGTCTTTGTAATATAAGTGTGATAAAACTATTTGGCACATTATAAAGATTTTATATGGGCTCACTTATGTAGTCTTAGTTATGTCTAAAAAACAAATCTACGTGTAACATTAAGTTTAATGGTTTGTATGTATTATACATACCTATCTTGGTTTACGTCATTAATAGCGCTGAATACGTATTTCAGTAAACCTATAAAAATATATTTCTTTTTTTTCACTATTTTTTTATGGATAACACGACTTAAACTCATAAAGTTAGACACAACAATTGAGTTTTTCGAAAAAAGATCTTATATTGAGAAAATAATACTAACTACTTTTTAAATCTTCAGGTTAAAGTTTCTAATCGATATCCAAATTGGTTGATCAATTCGACACAAATAACAGTAAAGTCTTTTAAAAAGGTAGCACTTTTTTAGTTCTTACCTATTTTGACAAAGGACTACGGCTAATTTGACTTTAAATTTGAAATTTAAACATAGGAGAAGTTGTTGTAAACTACTAATACCATCGTATAGGAACGGGTATGGGAAGGGGGATATCGATCATAGAAAAATGCTAATGGATGACTACAGACTCTCACCAGAGTTGATGCAAAATTGTGCCAATGATATAACAATTCTGTGTGAAGGTATTGAAGCTGGGGGTAAGACAATCCATTGCTTAATGGAGCATGCTAGACCTAGGAAAAGGAAAGATAAAAGAATTAGCAAGGCATGTCAGATGTCCTTGGAAATTTTAGTTCAAGAAGCTGACCCAGGAGAAGATTGGCGAGTAGACCCTATCTTACACAAAGCCTGCAAACCTGTTGTTGATAGAGCTTGTAGAGAGCTCACAGGAGGAAATGGCAGAGTCATGTCATGTCTCATGGAAAAACTTGGTACTAATTTGATGTACAATAATTGTGAATCTGCTTTGTTGCAAATACAATATTTCATATATAGAGATTTTAAGCTTGATCACACTTGGCGCAAAATACCGCTTCAAAGCCAGACATTTGGAATGAAGATACAAGAAAGAATTAAGTACCACCAATTTGCTATTCCTAGTGCCTTAGAAGAATCATTACATTAATAAAATTACTTATTTATGTATTAACTGGTAACAAAATGTAAACAGCATATTTTAAAAGTTTTTATATATGTATTGAAAAATACATACAACCCTGAATTTTGTACCCTTTTATCACCAACCCTTTATTTTTTAATGGCCATTTTTATGGTAAAACAACGTTTGCCCGGTCAGCTAGTTTTATACTAAGTTTTTCTTTCCCTCAGTGTGGTATTCAGTTAGAAGACTCCAGGGCCTACCACAGCCACTTCAGACGAGTGCATCCGGACAAGAACCGAACCAACTGTCCTTCGATGAAATCGCCATTTTTGTGCGATGTTTGCGGAAGAATGTTTCAGGTGAGAATTCTAATCTAATCTAAGGATCGTTGTGACCCAGTGGAGGGATGAATGGAGTTGCTGACACTATATTCTTACGATACAGTATTCTTAATCCGTCATTACACGGCTTGTATATCAATGATCGTATATCTATGTACATAAAATTCCTCGAATAAAATTAAGTGCGATTCGCAATAATCGACACACCATAACATGGTATCGATACGATTCGCCTCTAGCCAAGTCGATATTCTACAAATGTAAACGTTATTAGAAAACTAACAAATAAATGTATGGGATACATTAACTAACGTTAAGTGACGTGGTAAAAACACAATATAGTCCAATTTTACAAGAGAATAAAGGTGTTAGTGGTTGTAGAAAGAGAATCGACATGAAACTCTTGGCTAAGGGGCTGATTCGATGTCTTCATGTCACTAGAAATGTTTCTATTTTCTATGAAACTGATCCTAGTATCATTTCCTTCTATAGACCAATTTACTTATCAAAATTATCCCTATAATCCTTGTTGTTAACTTAAAATGTTTTACAATCGATGTTTCAACGAGTTTTACCAATTAGTCCTAATGATTCTTAAACTTATTTCTACTCTTACACTCTCCATATCAATATCAGTTTTATTTTTTTACTAAATTAAGTAACTAATTATTACCTCTCTTCCCATTCTCCTCCCCATCCCTCAAAGGCCGGAAACGCACTTGTGACGTCTCTGGTGTTGCAGATGTCCATGGGCGGCGGTAATCGCTTACCATCAGCCGATACGTCTGCTCGTTTGCCTGCGATTCCATAAGTGCTTATAAGTTAATTAGTGTGAATTGGATGTATGTAAGTGGGGTAGTGTCAATTGAAAATCGTTTTAAAGTGCATTGTGAGTATGTTTGTGCAAGATTAAAACATTATTATTAATGGTGCCTATAAGTAGCTTTTCCCATTTCATTTGAGAAATACTATTTATGAGCATTTCCATTATATAGAAGCTAAAATATTTGTCAGTAAAGTAATACATAACTTAACATAACACATTATATAGTCTGTAAAAGTTGAGATAAAATGTTTGATGCTTTAAGAAAAACTGTTAATGGAAAACTAAAAAACTATGATAGCAAAGACAAATTACACCCAAACACAGAACCAATCATCGTGCTCATCACGCATACGTTTGAACATGAAACAACTCAACTGGAATGATACCACGGCCACACATAAAACAGGTTCCTTTTTTGCTTGTCTCAAAGTTTAGTATGTGTCGCGGGTTGTTATGTTAAGTTGCTCACCCTAAATTATTTGTACATGTGGTAGATAGGGCATTTTATTTATTTAGTCAGTAGTTGTGTAAAGTGAAAGTACTTAAAAGTTTATGGCAATTCAATAATAATCATTATTTTCATCTGACTTTAATGTACTGAGTCTCCTTTTGATTGTATTTTATGTTTATTAACTGAAACCCGAATTCAAAGATTCTTTGTTATTCAGAATTGGATACTTCCCGCTTGGTTGAATTCACATTTAATTATTACCAGCAACTCTTAATTGCAAAAAATTCGGCTAAAATAAAAGTTATTTTTAGAATTTAAGAAAACGTTTGGAAGTTGCAGAAAGGCTGATGACTATCATCAGTTTCATTGTTTACAGTCTTCATGGAAAGGTTTTGAACTAACCACGTGTATTTTCGTAATCGATAATGGGTCAACACTATGTAGTCTTTGCAAAACTAATAAAATAAAAAAGTTGAGTGCATTGTCTATTGACTAGTATAGAGGATTTTAGTTTATTAAATAATTGCGATTAATATTCAATTTATTTGTGTACTTATAATATATTTTGTCATTTATTATTATTAAAAGATTTGAATGTCACTACATAATTTAGACATGTAAGTAACGTAGTTCTTCCACGATATAAATTACAAATACATTATTGCAATAGCGGTATAGTTTTTAATGGACTTGAGAAATCAGATTGCAATATTACATTTTTTTAATTTTTTTAATTTTAGTTTTTATTTTTTTGATATTGTCATAACTACAATAATAAATATTTCAAACATCTAACACACAATGCCATCTAGTCCCAACCTAAGCAGAGCTTGTGTTATGAGTACTAGATAACTAATATTAATATTTATACTTTTTTTTGTAAATACATACATACACACCCAAACTCCGAAGCAAATATTTGGAGATCATACAAACATTTAGTCCGACTCAGGAATCGAACCCGAGAACTCTTGCAGAGCAGTCGCATTCGCTACCACTGCGCCTAAGCCCGTCGACCTTGCGACCGCCATGGTGTGTAGGAGGCCTTATATACAGTTACCTGGTTGTTCATCACTATTGCTGTTATCCTCAGATTGCATTTTAGTCAAACGTTGACTTGGGCGTCTATGTGGTATTAACGAGTTTTACTTATGCTGTCCACTACTGAACGAAGACATCCCCTAAGGAGGGTCAACAGTGCTTGATATTTTAAAGCTCCAAAACCAGACGGGCCCCGTAGGATACTGTCTGAAGTAAAACTAGTTGCTTTTTCCCAAATTCCTCACGCAAGTAAAACCAGACATCCTTAATTGAAACGAATGCCACTCGCTCTCCAAAGTTTTTACGCGAACTAGGAAATGATGAAAAAGTTTAATTTTTAAAAAATCTTTGTATTCAAGTATTATTTTGATAATATATTTTGTAAAAGGGGATAATCTAAATGTTCAAATTTAGTCAAAAACGTTTGTAACAATAATATTATTCGGCGTTTTAAAAGCCTGCTGTTATTAGCTGTTTTGTTATTTAAGCAATTCTTTTGATTATGAGTAATTTAAGTAGCTAAAAGTTATGATCAAAGTATGAGAAATCTTAGAAACAGTTGTAATGTTGTATAAATGAAAGGGATAAATACAATGTTTTATAACTTTCCAGCAAGTGAGCATGAAAAAACAGAAAATTAAAATAAAGGGTTTGAAAAACGTCGAAAAAACGATTAAAAAGTAACAGAAAATTAAACATAAACGAAGGACCCGTTTCTTTTTTCTATGCTCATTAGCGCGTTATCCCAACATTTTGTAATGTAATTTCGTTACTAACTAACGTGGGAATAAATAGGTATCTCTTATCTTATTGTACTACAGTATGGTATACTTGTATTTTAAAAAGATCTATAAATAAGTCCGCGATGGCATGTTTATGTCCTACGGATAATCCAAAGCAATTTTCTTTTTTTTATGGAATATGGGGCAAACGAGCAGACGAATCGCCTGATGGTAAACGATAATCGCCGCTCATGGATACAACACTCTCTGGTGTTGCGGGCATCTGCATATAGAGCATTGCCGGCCCTTGGGTGATGGGGAGGGTTGGGGGAGGTGTTGGGGTTTGGGCCTCCGGTATCCCTAGATTTAAATAGGGCTCTTGAAATCGGTCATCGGAATATTTTTTTGTGAAAACACATCACTAACATTGAATCATTTTGAATGAAATTGTTTATCCAAATAATTTGACTGTTTAGGGTAAGTAAGTCTAGCAAAAGCTGGTTTATCATTCGACATAAATATTTTTAAACTTAAAATAAATATGACCGTGTTATAATTGTAATATATATATATATAATATTATATTTGTAATCTTGAATTAACAGCTTTCCACCAAATGGAAGTATAAATGTTATTTATTAAAAATAATATTGTCTGTCTTTTTGTTCCACTTTCAGATAGCTCGATTTTGGAACCAAACCTGTTAACAACATAATTTTTTGCCAATAATTATAATTTAACAGCACGCTTCCTTGTTAAAGCAGACATAAGAAATTATGGTTGAATTGATGAGAAACGTGGAAAAAAATCAAAGTAAAAAGATAAAAACAATCTTTGTTAAATGATGATGAGATTAGATTACATATCGTATCATAGTTTCAGTTTAATTGGTGTATAACTTNTATATTTGTAATCTTGAATTAACAGCTTTCCACCAAATGGAAGTATAAATGTTATTTATTAAAAATAATATTGTCTGTCTTTTTGTTCCACTTTCAGATAGCTCGATTTTGGAACCAAACCTGTTAACAACATAATTTTTTGCCAATAATTATAATTTAACAGCACGCTTCCTTGTTAAAGCAGACATAAGAAATTATGGTTGAATTGATGAGAAACGTGGAAAAAAATCAAAGTAAAAAGATAAAAACAATCTTTGTTAAATGATGATGAGATTAGATTACATATCGTATCATAGTTTCAGTTTAATTGGTGTATAACTTTATTCAGCGAACACAAACCAGTTTACTCTTACTTACTAAAAATGCTTCAAAAATCATTATCTATTCTTTTTCGTTATAAGGTTATAATATATATGAGGTTGGAATCGTTACTTATAACAACTTCTGTTACCGCTACAACAAATAATACTAAAAAACAAAATAAAATAAATGGTAAGGAGGGCTCCCATACAATAAACGTGACTTTTTTTTGCTGTTTTTATTGATTGGTACGGTACGTATCTTTTATTTTTACAAATTCGGTGGGTGATGATATAGAGGTTGAAGGATTGTATCGAATTCCGTCATTTTTAAAAATATCTTTCTTTTTATCATGCAGTGGTACTTGTGGAGCGACAAAAAAGGTTTTAAAACAATTAAAAAATAACAAAAGCCAAATACAATGGTCACAATTTAATGTAAGAATTTGTTGTCAGTTACTTGTAATGTAAAACATTGTGCTGTATAATAAACAAACACAGTTTTACTAATAAAAATAGAGGTTTGGCTTGTGTTTTCATATAACAAACTGCCACAGGTATCAACGCTGATAACGATAAATCTACGATTTTGAGAAATAAGGAACGAACCTGATGCAAAATTTTAAGCGGTGCCGTCTATATCGCGTCCATGTTAATATAAATTTATCTATTATATTCACATCTAATCGCGACAGCTCATACTTTATGCGACGCTAAAAACACACAATACAATTATTCGCTTGTTGCGAACACGTGTCAAAGTTTGTTGAATAACATTTTAATAGCAATTTAGAAAAACAACTATTTGATGTTTTTTTCATAATATTAAAACTAAGATGTGATGTGACTAGGTTAAACTTTCTGTCACTTTTCTTATAATAAATCATTCATTGCTCTGATCACTCCTGCAAATTGTAGACGTAATATGTTTCGGGGAAGACGAATTTGTAAAACAACGTAGATTTAAATTTAGGTAAAATAGTTTCATATAATTTTCTATTTTGACCTAGTAAAAAATTATGATGTCAAAAGTTGCACATATTAATAATATTTTTTAATTATGATCATTTAATATTTGTATGAAATAAGAGTGCTAGTGATTTTTGCAGAGTTAAACGAAATTATTAATGACAGTTCTCCGAAGATGTTTAACTCTGATCTGATGGTTTCGGTACAAGCTCGCCACATTAGTACATATGGCGACAGTTAGAAGTACTTTTATACCGTAATTGACTTACTCCTCTGCTTACGGAGGATGGTACCGAGAACAAAGGGCTGTCGAACAGTCAATACTTGATACTCACTACAAAGGTCAGTGGTAGGGTACCGAAAAGGTTCTCATCTATTTGTAATAATGATATTTTTTTATTTGTAAGTTTTTACATTTTGTTAAATATTTTTTTGTTTATATAATTGTTTTAAATATATCATCATCATCATCATCATCATCAGCCTATCGCAGTCCATTGCTGGACATAGGCCTCTCCAATTTCACGCCACTTAGTTCGATCTATGGCTTCTCGCATCCAGCTCCCGCCGTATCCGGACCAGTTCAACCTAGTACAGATAGCTGGTATTAATCAAGTATATCGTTGTTTGCACCAAGTGAGTTAAATTATAGAAATCCAAAAGTCTCTTCCTGAATTCAGAGACTCAATAAGAGTAACCGTGCCACACTTTTGAGATGGAAAGTGTACATGCGGTAGGTAAGTTGATTGTTTCTCGCAAAAGGACTTAAAAAATAACTTGAAAAACAACCGATTTCAAAAAAAACTAAACACAAACTTACTTGAAAACAATAAAAAGCGAAAAATAAACTAAATTATTGATTAAACTGTCCATATTATCCGAACTTTTCGAAAAAAAATACTTGCAATTTTTAAATTAAGTTGTGCAAAAGACGGTGCGTCTTTAAAATAATAAAATAACTGTTTCGTACAAGTTATTGATTATTATTTATGATAAGGCTTCCATTTTTAGTATTTGTTTTGATGTCAAATGTGTTTTATGAAGTAAAGAATCCTTTTCCGCTGATTGTACCAAGACAGTCATAGGACTAGTTTTGTAGGGTTGTCGTGTAACGTAACGTGGTACTTAAAGATGAAACAAATAAGTTGCTTACGCCGTTATGAGGAATCTAAATTGTAAGGTAGTACATAATTTATCGCATTCGAAGGACGGTTGTTTGCTGTAACACTATTATAATGGATATGTATATATATTACCAGCAATCTGTATGATCCGGTATTTTATACAATACCTAAACAATGTATTCAATAACTAAAACTTTTAGATAAGGAGTGATCACTGTTCTAACCTAACCTAAAATTCTATAATGTGTACTGGAGTTACAGCCGTAGGCCTGTGGGCGGGATTAGTCCCATACTCGCTCTAAAGACAGGCAAGCTTCATTTGCTTCTGGTGATCTGAGCTACAGACTCACGTCCAATTCAGACACCAGTCCTCTTACAATTGCTGTATTGGTGTCTTGTTTTTGTTTTGTGATAAGAATTAATTAATAATCCATATATTGGTAGTTGTGAGAAGAGAAACAAAGAAATTATTATTATCATTGTTATTTCATTTTTTCCTTCTCTTTGATGTTTCTTTTATGATATATGTGGCAAACTAGCAGACGTATCGCCTGATGGTAAGCGATTACCGCCGCCCATGGACACCCGCAACACCAGAGGCGTCACAAGTGCGTGTCCGGCCTTTTAAGAAAGAATACGCTCTCCTCTTGAAGGTTTAAAGGTCGTATTGGTCCGGGAATACCACTGGCGACAGTTTATTCCACAGTTTTGTTGTGAGAGGCAGAAAGTTCCTTGAAAAGCGCACAGTTGTGGAATGCCAACCATCAACCATGTGATGTTGTTTTTAGCTATTGGGATATGGATAAACATATTGTGTGGGTATTTGTAAGAAGGCAATTTAATAGTTATGAGCAAGGCTTTAAATGCCATATTTATTTGCCCAGTTTACATTGTAGATTACTTCTTCAAAATTTGATAGGGGACCAAAATCCCGTTTTTACGGTTCAGCAAAGCTTTATAACTATTTAAATAATCTATAACTGATACATTTTTTATTACATCGCATACCTTTAGCGTTTACATTTTTTTAACTTGGTAAAAAATCTATAAAAATCAATTTAAAAAAAGTGTTTAAATAAAAAAAAGTTGATTACCACCCTTCATTTATCAGTTATAGTACTTATGACATGTATGTACTTGTAACTAAGACTATAGTCGACTTTGATATTTGTAACATTGTTAACTGGAATTTAATATTAATTATTCTTTCAATATTTAGCGCTCAACAATAATGTAAGATCATTACTTATAAAAAATAAAATTATAGGTATTTTGAACCATAGCGCACTTGCATAAGTCACTAGGCTTAGCCTTGACAGTGCTGTTCTCGACTTAGGCTCTTCTATATTTAGTAAAGGACAGGCTTATGTTAGACTCTCTAGAATTAAAAACTTGGATGGAGTACATTTTCTCAATGTAGATTTGAGTGTCTGATATCTGAAATATTATCATTATTATTTGTGGACTCCACGCACAACCTAGTCTGGTTTATCCGGTGCGTGTGTATTATCTTTAAAAAAGTAATATATGTCTAATGTTGTTACCAAGTCCGGAGAAAAAATATCAATATCAAATATCAAGAAACGGTCGATCATACTTTCTGTCAGTAAGAAAACTTGGTCTCCTACCTTAATATTTTCTGGTTCTTTGCTAAGTGAGTTAATTTAATCCTTATAATAATCGAGCCCTACCTCACCCTTTCTTGGAAAAGTTTCATCAGCAAAGCAGTCTGATATTTTCAAATCAACTTGTTTTTAAAATTTATTCCAGTCAGCTTGTATTGTATTTAAGGCGTGCGTGTATTTAAGGCGAGGATTGTGATTAGAGTTAGAAGCTTCTTTGAATTGAGTATTTAAAATTAAAGGGAAATATATTTATATACATAAACACTACCATAAGATGAAGCAAGAGGAAACTAATTCATCGATGATGCTCAACCATGCGTAACAATAGACAAGTCTATAGCTCTGGCATTTTCATTGGGCCCCATGCAACGGGTTGGTGTCATATTAGAGCTGTCTTTAGATTGGTCTTGGTTGTATAAATGAGATAGTGCATATAATTCCAGTTATTTTTCGAACAAGATTTTTCCCGCGGCTCTGCCCCGTGTAAGTCGGTTATCAGTTAGTTTCTTAGTATCGCCGTGCCTTGCATTGAAATCGGTGAATCAGTTTAGCCGTTAGTGAAAGCGCAACAAACAGACAAAGCTATATTCGAATGTATAATATTAATATGACGGCAGGCACAGGCAGTAAACGCAGTTTATTTTTCAAAATTTAGACGGCACAAGAGAGAAGAGAAGATAAGAGATAGGTATAATATAAACCTTTTAAATGTTATATTAGACCTACATTTAATTGTAACAGGCTAAATGTCTCGATATATCTAATCTTAGTACAATTTATTAATGAACAATAAGTGTTAAACGTAATTTATAACTTGCAAGTCTATTGTCTTTTGTAAAAAAGCAAAAAATAATGTGTGGAGCCTAATTGTGCAGACCCATGGGTACTATTACAACAGCGAATACAATAATTATGTTTATTATTCATTAACTTTATCGCGAATACCTTGTAGTGTAACGATAAAATTTGATTAAATAAGAACTTAGAGGCAAATAATTAAACATTTGTGACCTTGTATGATTTGTACTATTATATAGGTTTATTTAGTTAATTTTCTAAAAATTAGAACTTAGAAAATTGTAATTGAATAATTTTTTTCTAAGTTTATTTTGTGCTATTTGTATTAGGGCAAGGTTTGTAGGGGCCGCTGTGCCCCATATTTCTATTAAATAGTCCAAGTGTGGCTTAATTTCTGAATTGTAAATCAAGTACCGTATTTGAATTTAGACATTTAGCTTTTTAACAATGCTTTGGTTAGTTTGTGTTCTATCAAATAAATTTAAAAGATATTTCAATATAAAGCAATGACATAAAAGTTACGAAAATAGAATATGGACATGCCAGTCGTTAAAGTTATATATTCCCGTCTGATTCAAAAGATGGTTTTGGAGTTCATTGTGAGCATGACAGTGACACGAGGATTACCTGTAGTAGATAGAATATTGTGTTATAGTTGATCTATTAAGACGGGTATCAAGCGGCAATGTTCAATATTTGTCTTATACTGTAATAAAAAATAAAATTATAATATTACATCTTTCGGACATTTAACATACAACGCCTTCTAGTTCCAAGCTAAGTAGAGCTTGTGTTAAGGGTACTAGACAATTGATAGTAAATACATATATACGTTTTCCTTTCTGGAAGTAGATACATATTATACATAGAAAACACCAAACTCCGAAACAAACATTTGATCCTAACCTATGCTAGTGGTAGTGTTGCGCGTCGGTTGGTTAATCTTAATAACGATTAGGCACTGCGATGACTTGGGTTCGAATGCCGTTTCTATGGATCTTTAGGAAAAGTTAGGACCGGGACGGTACTAACTCGATCACTACTACAAAATTACTACAAAAGGAAGAAGGAGAGTCGCCAAGATTTGGAACGACCTGCCTGGGTCTATTTTTCCTGATAAGTTGAACTCTGGAGCCTTTAAGAGTAGAGTGAACACGTTTCTTTTGGATGGGCGTGTACCACCTTCGTATTCATCTACACTTTCCATCAGGTAAGATGGAAGATAGACGCCTATTCCATTACAAATAAAAAACAAAAATAGAATGGAAAAAATGACACACTGTTGCATATCTCCCGTTCTGTTTTAACCAATTCAATCCTTGTGATGTTAAGAAGTGCATTCAACTGCATGTATAAGCAATTCCTGAAGAATTACTATCTGCTATAAGTCATATTCTAAACTACTTCCTTTTCCAGCACTTCCCGGGAAACTTGGAAAGATGTTGGACACGTTTCCGGTGCGATGGGTGGCGCGGCTCAGGGATGGGGGCTACTTCAATCAATTTTTTATGGCTGGGATGAGTGAGTATTATAATATTTCTCAGTATTTATAATATCCTGTGCTTAGAGATGCTACTGAGCATATTTTTCTTATCATATGTTTCCCCACGGCTTCGCTTGGATGCAGATCACTGGATAAACAGTCTGGTAGTTATTTTGGAATCGAAACTACTAAAAACCACACGCCACCGTCGTCTCAGATACCAGCAGCCTTCCCGGATAGGTAAGGTGTACGCTAGAAAGGAAATTGAAATACTTATATTAAAGTTTCCCTACTTTTGACAAGATTTACCCCAGCTCGACTAGCAACCCTTTGCGTACACATTCGCTCAGGTCACGAATTGCTGAGCGCGTGAAAAAACACGTGCGGTTGCATGTTTTGGGGACTGCTGGCTGCTATCTGTCGGCCACACGGACGTACTAAACACGTTTTATTTAACCACATTAATTTACCTAACCATGATTATTACCTTTGTAAATAATAACAAAACTTGTTTTTGGCGAAGTCCTTTTTAATCGACATTATTGCGACGTTTGTTTTACGATGTCTAATCCTGCGAATCTGTTGGCGGAAGTCAACGTCTACAAAGCACTCTAGACACTGTATATAATTTATATTTACGGAGCACTGTAACGTATGTATTCACTATATGATCGACGGAACCGGAATATCAGACTTCAGCATATATTGTGCACATATACTACAATATTTTAATCAACAATATCCTAGTGTACAATTGAATAATAAATTGACCCAATTCATTAGTCGAATAATTAATCTGTATAATAAATAGCACAATAGTATATGATATTCGATTTGATTGCATTTATTATTCATACAAGCTTTGTTGCGGTCACACTCTGAACTTTGCACACATTCCGGACGACAACCCAAGTATGCGTCACCTTGAAACTCGGGAAGACAACTACATTTTCCATCAAAGCATTCTGCATTAGGGCGACTGTCATCGGATCTCCTTTACTATAAGGGTAAACTGGCTTCGAATGTTAAACCAGTTGTCAGCATATTTGAGAGCACTGACTTCCCAATAACGATTGCCATAGATGTTCATGAGAACCAGGACCGACGGCTTTGTGACCGGTATCATAATGGGAGGGTAGTGAGTTCCAGTTTTCAGCTCGGCACAGAAAGGAAGAGCCGAATATTTTAGTTCGGGAATACACTAAAGCGATGGTATCCAAAGCCATCAAGTGTTGGCCTATAGATGTATACGTTTGGCAGGTACTTTTTAATAACAATATTAAAAACTGTAAAAAAAGTGTTGTGATAATAACATTTATATCTGCATGTTGGTCAGTTTTGGAAATGTGATGGAACGGATGGATTTATGCTCAATTTTTAATGGCTCAACATATATCGATTTTAAATACTCGTCCATGGGCGGCGGTAAACGCTTACCATCAAGCGATACGTTTGTTCGTTTGCCCTGTATTCCATACTAATAAAAAGAACTTCACAAACTCCAAAACAATATTAACAGTGCGATTGTTTTCCCAATTTCGGGACTCAAAAGCAGATAATAAAGTTATGTACAAATTGATAAACAAATTGAGAGCCTTCATGCGTGATTCATATCATACAAAATTTGTGTACCATAAAACACTTTTACATTTTCAATATGACTGTCTCGTGTAGTAGTTTCTATCAGGTATATTTTCAAAGCTCGCTATTATATGTATTTCCTTTGTTCGTTTCTCTCTTAGTTTTCTACGTCCAATACAGTTATTGTGGGATTAAAGATTAACAAAAGATTTTTTAAAGATACATTTTATGAGTATATACTTTTACTAGAAAAGAGCTTTGACTGCTCATTATAAAAAACAAAAATGCTGAATGCCCATTGGACAAAATATTATTTATATCTAGGGCCCAAAACTCGCATTTATCCTTTTTCGGAATATGAAACGAGAGTTTGAAGTTTTTATTAACAATGTCTCTATATTGACGCAACGTTTCAACCTTGAAATTTTGGGGAACCTCGTCTTTATCACACCATTCTTTGTAAAAATTAAACATTCGGATAAAAATTCAATGACCCGTCTAGGTAAATTTTATTCGTTTCCTTTCTTGTATAGTGAGACTCTACGGGTTGGAACATATTTACATGAGAAAACACACTGCCTTTGACAATATGAGGTATCTTTACTGGGTGGTTTGTATGTTTTCCCCTACAATCCTCTCCTACTACCCCAAAACCTGGATCGAAATTGTCCAATGCCATTTTTACAAAATTATAACTTATAAGACAATGTGTTCAAGAACATTGTCTTATAGACATGAACTATTTCGATATTACTACTATCGTCTGATATCGGAATCGAATATCGCAGAGTGCATTTTCTTTGGGAATTTTCAGTAACTTCCGCGATTCCATATTAAAAAACGAGGAAACTACTATACCTGCATCGCGCATGCTTCCTAACATCAACCGTTGGGCAGTGACCCACCAGGTATGATCACCTCGCCTGGTCGGAGGATCCTCTCTTTGCGTTGGAGGGACATAACACATAACATCCAATATAAAACTTGCTTGTGGGTGTATGTTTAAAAATATCAATGTACTCATTCGTTTATTTACATTTGTGCTATTTAATATATTCCAATAAGAGCTTTTTTAATTTTCTTTTAAGTATGTTTATATTGGGTTCTTGTCTAATCTATGCGCGAACTTAGCCCCACTACGCTGAAATCTGCCCAAGTTAGGTGCCGACGCCTATATTTGTTGTTATTTATTGTGTCCCACGTAATGTCACGCTTTGTTTAAAAGTTCTTTCAAATTTTATAATCGTTTTTAATCGTAGAAGAGCCATGCTTCGATACACATTCACTAACTCGATCCAAGAACCGGCGCTAAGCAATTCCTTGTTGTTGTTTTTTACAGTATTAGTGAAAGGCCACAGGAGAAATTCGAACAATAATTATTTTCCTCATTTATTTGAGTCTAGTTTTGCATTACTCAGCTTATTTCATCATCATTATCTGCCTATTCTAATCTATTCCTATACAAAGATTTAAATTGGTTGCTTTATATTTGTGTAGCAACAAAAATACCAACGGAACAATCTACCTCTAAGGAAAGGACAGTGTCAAAAAATAGTTTCCTAAAAGCTGTTAATGAAAAATATCTTAACTTACTGTTTCTTAAACGTGTAATAGCATGAAAATCGGTCCGCTTTTTTTAATATAAGCCATCACGAACGGGTAGATATAGACCTGTAATTGTTAATATCATAACAACATTAGGCGCTCCAATTTTATTTTTTGTGAAGATTTTAATACAAGTGTTAAAATGTCTAAACATATTTATATTTATTATTTATATGTATGTATGCTCATAGTTTTTGACCGGCTGTACCAAACAATTTTTTATATGATAGCTATTGTTAGGAGAAGGTTTGTATACAAGAAAAATTAAAAGGTAACGGGCAAAGCAAATTTTTAGCCGCGACTGCACACTGCCCGTGGGAAGCTGAGACAGGCATGTAAATATGGCAGTAAGAGGTATCGCCGGGTCAGTTAGTTTACAAAACTAGCTGTATATCTGTAGCAATATAATGAGAATTTTATATTGTCTTAATTTTTAGGCTCACTTTACTGGCCCTTGGAGCTGTGAAAAGAATCAAACTTTTAATCCAGTACAATCAAAAGATACAGACGTTCATGCTGCAAATTTTCTAAACTCGCAAGGGAATTAAACCCTACAGGGTACTTCCCGTGAACTTAACTGACAAACTGAATCTTAAAATTTGCTATAAAGCAACGTGTTATAGCATAGATAAATGAAAATTTGCGAAAAGCATAAGTTTTTAGGTATATCATATAACAAAAGTCATTTAAACTTACTACCACTTTCCTCATGAACATCATTTAGTAATTAGAATAACTTCAAAATGAGAATCCTTAAATAAAAAGACTGTGAAATAATATGCATATATTTGATTGATATGTAGTAAAGAAGTATATATTAAGAATTTCAAATAGATTTTTCTGGTTTACTAGTAAATAGGTAAAAAAAAATTAAGGATGCATTCCAACTCCATCAAGGTTAGGTTATGTAGCATAAATTAAAAAAGTGAAATACTTTTTATGACCCTAGTAGCCAATAACAACAAATTACAATATAAAAAAAACAATAAAAAAAGAATGGTAATTGAATGTCGAGCCGGTCCATTCATGCCGAAGCGTGGCTCTCCCACGCTATAAATGGTAGGTATGACCAGCAATGGACTGTCAAAGGCTGACGATGATGGTGAAGTATACTCGCTGATTGGTTTACGTTTCACTAATTCAAAAATAGAATAAAAAAGTAATCGATAATAAATACTAACCCGACAATAGAACTTTTTAAGAGCACCTTTTTTATTTGCAAAGTCCCATTAACGGACACAATCGGCACCCGTACGGTTAGATTTTATTTACACGGAGAAGATATTTATAGTATTTTTTTCTTAAATACTGAGTAACTCAATATGGCGCCATAAATATACATAGACTTCATACAAGATTCGTTTATTCAACCAGTCCTCACGCTGATTATGTCTCGAGAAAAAAATACCAAACTCATACATGCAAATGATTTAGAAAACATTATGACTGCTGAAGGTTACTCTGATTTTGTCAACAGTTTAAGGTTTAAAATCAATATACTTAAATGCGAATAATTGAATTGCGTATATAATTCAAACAAAGCAATATATTTTGCTCTAATAATTAGGTATTTGTTCGCCTGCCTCGTTGGTTTAGTGGTTAGCGTAAGTGGCTGCAGATCAATCTCGGTCAAAATAATGTTATTTAACATTCGAAGAAATTGCAAATATACATTATATTCCATATAATACTAAAAACAACGATTGAGCTTACCTTTATAAAGTCTTATAAAAAATATCGAAATGTTTCAATGATATATATTAATATTATCACAATTTCGTTGCAAAGACGTTAACCAGAAAATAACATAATCAGTTATAAATTTTATTACCGATGCTTGATACGGTAACCCCATCATAGCCCAGTAGTGTGACAATATGGGTTGTTGATGATTTCTAAAATAAATTTATTATAAATAACAAAAGATTATGTTATTTTTACTAGAACACACTGCTTGTTCTATACTGTATGTCATTTTCATTAATATTTAAGAAAAAGAAGAAGAAGAAGTATAAAATATATTATTTCCATGAAAACTTGCATTTCCTTTACTTCGACCTTAATGCTGTGTATGTAGTGCTGTGTACTCGTGTTTAATTTTCCAATTACTTCCTATTGTTGAATATAAACGTGGATGCCAGGCGAGAAATGTATTTTGAAGTGAATTGGGTCATTGGATCGAAGCATACCATTACGGTCCTATCTCTATGTGGTACGTGTTAATGTCGCGAAAGCTATTTATTATTAGTTTCGATTTTGATACCAGCTTATCACTTTTTGGAAATGGTTATGTGTTAACCTAATTCTGGAAAGTGATATTATGGAGATACTTATCAGGCTGTTTTAGAATGCATTTTTATGTATTACATGACAACCTTTAATTACAGTTTACAAATTATTTGTCTCTTTGTCGAATGACTACATCAGTAAGGATAGTTTAAAACACAAATAAATATAGGTACATATATCAACTTCCAACAGCGGTAAATTTAGCATCAAAGTTTTATGATGGGTATAATTTTAGAAGTTAATTAGCTGTTTAACGGTATAACATAGAACGTCTGTATATAAATACAAATGTACTAACTGCCATTAGTCCGTTTTATATTATAAGCTTCCCGACAACCATCCGGACAAATTACACTCAGGTTTACGAACCTGAGTTGCATAGTTTGTGTTGTAATCAATAGGCTTACTTTTTTATAGAATAGTGGGCAAACGAGCCGAGGTATTGGCAGATAAGTACTTTTAATTTATTTAATTGGTAAGCGATTACCGCCACCCATGGACACCCGCACACCAGAGGTGTTACAGGCCTTTTGGGGATGAGGGGGGGGATGATGGAGTGTTAGCAAGAGGTGTTGGGGTATGGGCCTCCGGTATCCTCACTCACTCGGTGAAACACAATGCAAGTGCTGTTTTACACCGGTTTTAAGTGAGGCCGTGGTATCACTCCGGTCGAACCGTCCCATTCCTCCCGAAGTGTGGCTCTCCCACTGCGAAGGCACAAACTCTACGAACCATCAATAAACACGAATCCTTTTTACCCGAGGAGGGTTATGTTTTCGAGTGTATGTACACTCGATGCATTCTGAAAACAATTTTTTTGTAGAAAACAACCCTATCTCCAATAGGCTGAATCGGTCTGAAGTTGTGCGTGATCTTGCCATGCGCTGATCGTATCTGTCGGAACGCTTTTTGCGCGTGTTAACAACTATTCAGCTAGATTTTTTTGCTAAATTTGTTCAGTGTGACGCAAACATTTTCAAATATTACAAAATCAACAAATAATTTTAATGAAGCGGAACTTTATTGTGAGATCAAGAGAGAAATCGAATTAAATGGAGGACATCCATTTTCTGTTACTTAGCATTACATACCTATACAACCTATACCAACCTGGTTGAAAACTAGAAGAAAGGAAGAAGAACATTCGTGAATACTACTGAAAGAAATTCCTTGGGACTTACATTGTATATGGCTGCAAAAAGTTCAAGAAGGCTTACTTAAGTTTGATTAGTGGAAAATTTTATAATGTTATTAATTTTGTACTAACTATTACTTCATTATAAAATACAAATTTACATCAATATTTCTGGATATACACTAAATGCCCAGAGGCCGTTACCTACAGACCTTAAAATGTAAAATTTATTTTAGTTAACTTTGTGTAAAGTCAAAAACTAAAAACTAAATTTAGGAACAAACCTAATTACTAACAAAATTAGTTATATCTATATATGCTAACTTAACATAATCTAACTTTCTTTGTCATCTTTAGGAAATAAAGGTTATTTTTATTATTTATAAGAATAAATAGAAAATGTTTACAGTTTTTATACTAGATTGAAACCACTATATTATATTTTAAAACTGACTGTATATTTTTATATTAGCCTTTTCTTGGGACACTCGGGACAACACCGTGTGTTCCACAAGTTGTTGTTCTTAGTCTGGATGATCTTTGTTTCTGCTTCTTATATGCTTGTAAAGTCCCTTACGATTCAGGGTCGTTTTCTGTTCAAGTTGGGATTCGAGATTGGCGATAATATCTCGAAGCAATGAGATCTTCTCTTCTGAAGCTTTTAGTTCTTCGTCGGTGGAAATCTTTCGGGCTTCTAATTCAGAGATGATTTTGTGGCGACTTCCACATACAGCGCAACAACATAAAATATATGACAGCGCCATTTACCGAAGAAACATCGAACTACGGAGCAACGAAGAAAACTAAGAAACTACCAATCCTAAATCGCGCAATAGAAGTTCTCGCGCCGATTAACATATATACAACTTCCCAACATCAACCGTTGGGCAGTGGCCCGCCAGGCATGATCACCTCGCCTGGTCGGAGGATCCTCCCTTTGTGTTGGAGGGACATGATATCCGTACCCCCACAATTTGATTCATGTCGCGGGTTTGGGCTTCTAATTGTTCGACCTGATTTGCTGTTTTTGCATCCTATAAAACAGCTAAGTACAGCTTTCAATTACGATGTAAGTTACAAAAGATAAAATAGACTGTTAGCATGCTGAGTATATTTATAACACAGTAAGAACAATTGTTTTACGCACTGGGATGTCATTCGCAAAATTTATTGTATATTTAAATATTAACTGGTTCTGAATGTTGAATTATGAATAATTCATTATTTAATAATACATTTATTGATTATAATTAAAAATTAAATTTATTTTAGATCCTTAGCGAAAAAGAAAACAATAGTCCTTTAAGATTTTCGTCTACGTTATCCATTATTCTAAATAAATACGAAGGAACTTCGTTTTCAGATTCAAAAAAAATTAATATCGAGTTGTTAAATCAAAATTTCTCTTCTTCGTCCAAATTTAACCAGAATAGTAAGTCAAATACCTTACAATATCTTTCTGCGCTTCCAGCTCCTCATTATCCACCGTTCTGTTTTAATCGATTGACTGCTTATGATGTTGAAAAATGTATCATGTCCATATCTTCTAACGCTGTTGGAACTGATTGTATAAGCCGTAAAATGATCCAGCCAATTCTTGATGAATTGTTACCTGCACTTTGTTGTATTTTAAATTACTCCCTTTTTTCCAGCACTTTTCCAGAGATTTGGAAAGAATAAATTTTATATTTAATATAAGTGTTAACTCTCTGGTCTTCAATCATTAAAAGTACACATGTCATAATCTTCTGAATAACTCTCGAGGTAACAATAGCTAGAACTGTGTGGCGGTGAGGGACCAGTTTTTTATTACCAATCAATCAATTGATTTAAAAATGAAATTGTGTAATAATTATGTAAATATTAATTTTTATATTGCACATGTTCCTTACATGTAATACAGATATTTTAGGGCTGGACTGACTGCCCTCCAAGACAAGAAACGCTTATAACCGTTTGCCGAATGTTGAAAAGAAAACAGATCGCAATAATACACATAATATGTATGAATTCATTATTTATTAAAAAAGTATTTATGTATTTAAATCAGTTATCTTTTACTTGAATATCAATTTTCCCATGGAGAGACTGGCATCAGAACTCCACATCCCTGAGTGTGAAAGAAATTTGAAGATTGAACTAGTTATCAGTATACCAGAAAGGCATTGACTTTCCAATAACAATAGCTATAGAATTAAATTGACAAAATTTTTCTCATGAATTAATCCCCGAGTATCGTTATAAACTTAAATGGCAATATGCTTTCGCCGGAATGGTCAAGTTCTTTCTCTTTTAAATAATGTTTTATCCTCGCATTCCATCCTAATATAGAATGAGATGATATAAGAATGCTTTCAGCTGTTACTCGAACTTCATTTTAGAGATCTGAGATTAGCAGGAAATTCAAAACTTTTAATCCTAAAACATTCCACTCTGATACAATCTATCAGGCTAAAACCTTGCTTGTATTTCAAAAAAAAACAATGCAGAACTATCGTCTATCATGATATTTACTTGTGATTATTATATATTAGATAAAGTATAATTTTAACTCTTTATATGTTTAGTATCGTAATATGAATAAATAAATAAATAAATATTTTCAGACATTTTAACACACAACGCCATCTAGTCCCAAACTAAGCAGAGCTTGTACTGTGGGTGCTAGACAACTGATATTATTACATATATATACTTTTTTTGGGGAATACATACATATTATAAACATAGAAAACACATATTTTTCTTGGTTAGTTTCCGTTGGTTGACTCTTGTATTTACTTCTCGCTAAGCATTTTTTGGACAATATCCGTCGTATCTCCTCAGTAAGCCACGGAGCCGGCAAATATTTAAGTTTGATTGATCGCATTAGGCGCATGTATATTATACAATTGTATTAAGTTTTCGGTGAATATTTGGACTTTTTCATTTACAGACTGCGATTTTAATAAAACAGACCAGTTGATATTACGGGCATCCTCTTTAAGTTTAGCAAGATTCATTCCGCTAAAATTGCATTGCACCAGGATTCTCGGCTTTGCCTTGGGTGGACGGATAGCATAAGAAAGAAGTAATAATTTGTATCATTTTACAATAAAAGACATGATGATATCTTTTACCGATCTTTGAGGTTTGAGTCACGATAGCTTTCTTTGAACTTTTGTTTTAAAATATTGATATAGATAATGCCAAACTTTATTTTTTTTCTTTATGTTTACCGCATCATATTTCTACATAACCCATCTCAAGTTTACAAGTTTGTCTATATACAATTTGTACATTAGTTTTAAATAAATAACTTCATCACTGATAGACAGTCGCTTTAAAGAGACTTGATATCTCTAATGTTACGGACATTCCGTTATATTTTCTCCACACTGATATTGAGGTCATCTCCTCAAAAAATAATCATAAGAGGATCGTTAATGGAGATCTGTTTCTTCCATTAGATCTCCAACTTTAAAAATCGTTTTAATAGCCAACCTTTGCACCTTACTCTAGGCGTGATCGCGTGGCGGTCATGGGGTGGAGGTTCTCTCGCTCAGTAACATGATTGCAGACATGTTACAGAGCGACAGTACATGGAACTCTGCCGTCTCTTTCTGCGAGCAAGTTATGCTTGCGAAGGAGACGGCAGACACAGACGACAGAGGCTTAGAACCATCCCGGTCCACCAGGCCTGGTACCCGCGGCGGTGTGCGGTTTTAGTCGGTCCGAGTCCGGCATGCCACCAGTCAGTGGTATCCAAGGTGATTTCCGCACGCAAAAAAAAAGGTACTTTCTGAGAAGTTCGATAAGTTTTAGTGTAATTAATATATGATAGATATTTCAGGATGGTAAATGTAAACGTAGTTCCATTTTAAGTATCTAATAATAATTTTATGGCCAACATGTAAACGAACAAACTAAAAGCAAATGACTACATTGGGCTCTACTTGCACATATCGATATAGTGATGTTAGGATTTGTAGCGGTTATTTTTCACCCGACTGCAGAAGAAGGAGGGTTATGTTTTTCGAGTGTTTTTATGTGTATACATAACTTTGGTACGCCTTCATAAATTATTCAAAACCCTTCGCCAGCCTTAAACACAGGTTTGTATGGAAAAGTCTTATGGAGCAGGGAGTACAGTATGCTTGTGTAAACGTGTAAATTAATTAATATCTTATATGAATTGAAATTATTACAGTCTTCTATTTCCTTTAGTCTTCCATTTTTAATAGTAGTTTGAAGCACAAATAGTTTTCTGACGGAAAGAATTTTGGTGTTGGCATAAAGTAAGTAAATGAGTTGGGTATCGAAATGGCTTACCTAGCATTACCTTAAGTACCGCTCTTTGTGCTCTTTCTAAAAAAATAGTTACGGGTGTCCATGGGCGGCGGTAATCGCTTACCATCAGGTGATACGACTGCTCGTTTGCCCCTATTCTATAAAAAAAAAAAATACAACTCCCGCATTAGGAACATACATCATGTGTATGTGTCTTGTTCTTTGTACCCCTATGTGTTTGTGTATATATGCTGTAAAATCCCCCACGTTACAAAACATAAATGAAACGGGTACAAAGAACACCCAGACTTAGAACAACAACAAGTGGAGTACAGTCTAAGATAAACCTTAAACTCTGTGACAGTTCTTGCTCTAAACGCTATGATAATTTAGAGTCCTTAAAATAATCCGTACGAATGGCAATAAAGAATTTTTCCATAGAAAGAATGCGTGCTGCTATTGATAAATGGTTTTAGTTTAAAGAACTGTATTGCAGCCAGTGAAGACCACTTCAAAAAGCTTTATTTAAAATGGCTGTATTGCTGCCTTTTGAAGATTCCCGCCCTCTCAGCATCATAGAATTATTTGGGGTACTTGGTAAAAAAAAAAGAATTTTTTTAGCCCGGTCTGCTGTGGACTTTTTGTGAAATTTTAGAAGCGATAAGGTGTTTAACCTAAACCTCAAGTTTACCTAAACATAATTAATGAATTATGCCTTAATAACACGTAATGATGTTTAGGCGTTGAAGACCAATATAAACTCAACTCACGATGAGTTCACACTTTCTTTTACAACAAAAAAATCTTTCAACATCCATATAATTCACTGGAGATCCAATGTGATGGAAACTTTTTCCGCGAAAACCAACAAATGAAACAAACTATTTAAATTTGGGAGTACACGGAATTACAAGAATTACCTTAAAGATGCTGTACTTATAACGAAGGTATGTAGAGGATTCAAGACTATCCCACTAAGTTTTGTTACGTTTCAGTTTATTCGAAGCCCTTCCTACAAGAGTCCAATTAAATCAAACAAGCGCTTTCATTAACGTAGTAATACACTCAACAAAGAAGAAGAGTTACTTCCGAAGGATTTTAGTCTATCACAGTGTTTCAAATTAGATATATTAAGCTCAAAATTTTATTAAAAGTCTTTTTATTTTAAATCAAAATTTACGAAGCTAACAAAAAAAACTCTGTATATACAGATAGCATTATATAAGACATCTTTCTAAAAGAACTAATCGCAGGATGATAAGCTTGTTTTACTCGTATTCCGAGTGTGAAAAATCAATAAATGTTTACAGAATTCAGTGATTGTTAAAGTAACTTTAATTATTAAAGTAACATATCTGTTTGAGAGTGTTTCATAAAACAATGACATAGATAAATATAATTTTGGGTATTGTAAACCTAAAAAAGGAAAATTATAAAGGTATTAAAGGATAAAAATATTCTACTTTTAAATTTATATACTGGTTTATATTAACCATAAATTAAAAAAGTAAGGTTTTTAGACTAATCAATTTTGAGGTAACAATATTTAACACCGCTGAATGATGTCCATTCAACAAACTATAGTAAATTCAAAAGGTGTTCAGAACAAGTTCCATATTGTTCCACTCTATATGTAAGCGAAACAATAAAAGCTACGTACTTTCAATATTAACAGTCGATTCGGCAAACGTCGGCACACTCTTTCAAATGAGATGGCAAGTAATTTCGTGAAAACCCAGTTCTGAAATAAATTATTCATTGGCGACGAAACAACCCTAAGGAAAGGGCACACAGTGGGCTCTTTCTCTTCAAGTTCAAGAGTGAAGCCACCTGACGAATCGGCGCCGCATTACATTATGTAAAATATTATATTAAAACCCTCCTGTAACGATTGATTGATCTCTATGATTTCAGATATATTTTAAGCTAATGACAAAAAATAATATTAATTTTAATTGTTGTCATGTTCAATGAACATGTACTACCGGAACCGGTTGCGGTACACGGTGCCGTTCTCGAAGTTGTTCAAAAATATTTATACCTCGGGCAGGCTTTGCAGTTAGGTAGAAACAGCTTTGAGGACGAGGTGAACAGAAGATCCAAAACAATTATCTTTATTTTAAAGTTGGCACGAAGAAATTAAAAACAGTTACAACAATAAGAGGAAGGAGGAGGCTTTTCAAAATATGTTAGCAAAAATGTAATTTGTAATAATAATAATATCGTTACGTTTCGTAAATTTCGACTTCTTGACTAATATATGTCATTGGAGCCCTAATCACCGGTTTCTTCGTCCCTACACCCTAATTCGGTGGTCTACTATTTCCAGATGTATTTGTTTTATATGTATGTCTAAACATTTAAATAATATGTAATAATGATTTTAATAAAAGGGAATACTAATAATGTATTCTTTTAATGTATATATTTAAAAATGTAATTAATGTGTTAAAATAGATTTAATTTAGAGAATATTAATAATAGTAAATATTTCGTAAATTTCATACAAAACACCATCTACAGAAGTGAGTGTGCATAGTTACCGGGGAATTAGAAATGGCTTTCTAGAAAATTATCATTACGGAACATTCAGAAGTAGTACATTACTTACGTTTTCATTGTCACTTTCCTACCAGAATTACTGAAAAGCAAAGCTTATTCATATGAATAAAGTTTTCACGTTTTATGATCTAAAAATCAAAAAATACATACTTTACACGTACAGTTTCATATTGTCACCTCCTTAATTTTTTTTTAATTGATACAATTTCCCATCGAAATATCTTCAATATCATTGTCACACTTAGAACTCTATACTATGTTTACGGAATTTCCCAAGACGAGTGTGATTTTCTCTTAGCAAGATTCTTTTGTTACAGCTAAAATAAATTATCTTATTTTTTTCACTAGTTCATTTTTTTTCTTATAAAGGACAACTCCCGCATTTGGAATATACATTTCTGTGTCACGGGGATCTTTACAAACATACATTAAACGGACACAAAGTACACCCAGACTTAGAACAACAATTTATGGATCACACAAAGTGTTGTCCCATGTAGGATTTGAACCCACAACACTTGGCCAACCGTGTAGTCATACTAGTTATTTACATTACATTTTCTCAATTATTTTCGATATTATTTACTGTTACCGACATACATTCCAGGGTGTTACCAACGGTTGCTACTCTCATGTAGGCTATAAGCAATCTAGAGGAGAACACACGATGAATTTAGGCCGCAACACCATCGGTGTCGGCTGCTTCCGCCACGCCATACATATTTTAAAAAAAAACGTTTTAAATATTATCCAGCATGAATATCTACATTTTGTGTTCACGAGAATTTTAAACATTACCTCATGTAAAAGTCAAAAGCGATTTGCAAAAGTTGGTTTTTGTATAGGACTATTTAAATTCTATGCAAATAAGATTCCGATTTGAAATTATGTTTCGAATTCGAAATGATCAAGGTGAAAGACCTTTTTTGTTCAACAAACAAATTTGAAACATTCGTAATAATCTTTTTTTATTCAGCTGACTATAGAGAATGGAGTTTTTTTCGTAAATATGTTCGTACTCACCGGAATCGGTCGCCATGGCCGGAGTGGCTAAAGCGTAATAAAAATGTGGTCTGTCGTTTGTTGCGGAGGGAAATCTTATATTAAGACCCCAATACAAAAACAATACCTGTCACTACGAACTCATATCAATTGAAACAATTCACATAACTGCCTGAAAGGAGAAGCCAGATGCCACTTGAGGCAGAGGGATTTGGAGAAAACAGTAAAGAGTATAGAGTAGTCAGTGCACGTATCTGTCTGCGTATGCGGATAGGAAATCAATTTAAACTGGAACGATGCTGAGAATATATGATCATATTTGCGTAAATTGAAAACGAATCTGATTAGTTTGTGTAATAATTACAGTATTTAATTTTGAAACTAGTAAATCATTTAAATCGTTTTTGTGTCCAATGCACGATTTTATTTGTTTGTATATATCTCTTTCAGGAATAAAAACGTGAATGTTTACAAGGACAGTGGCCCGCCAGGCATGATCACCTCGCCTGGTCGGAGGATCCTCCCTTTGTGTTGGAGGGAAATGACACCTGTTCCTCCATAGTATGTGATGGGTTTTGGGCATAAAGAAAACTAATTATTAGTTTAAACCGAGATGTATTTTGATAACAAGTGGAGATAACTTTCGACACACACAGAACAGCGTACAAGCGCAGTGTTGCCACACATCACAGATGAAAAAACAACCAATATGACATTAACATTAGAATGACATATATTGCGTTTTCAAAATATACAC